>JAIFAC010000058.1:0-217560 GCA_026545765.1 Plantago major
CAAGAGAGAGTTGTAAAGCTTCCAATGTTGTAGCATGGTAGCGTTATGATATTATTACGGCTTACCTCAAAGTTTGACCTCGAAGTTATATTTATAGAGACCAGAATATAAAGTGACTCCAAGATAAAAGCAAGCAGGTTTATCTAGACTGTTCACATCGCTACTCTTTGGCCCATAGCCCAACAGTGAACAAGTCCAACAATCGGCTTGAGCGGGCCCGAGGTAGTTCGACCTTTCCTCCGAGAGAACTGCTCACTGGCTGGTCCGGCAGCCGCCTTCCTGGCGACCAGCCTCGCTTGCCGGGATCCGCTTCCTGTAACTCGCGTCCGGTACCGAGTTCCACGGAAGTATCTAAGTGGTTCATATATACGCTTTCAGCCTTAATGCCAGGTGGTGTCCGAGAGTGCTATTCCGCCCCGGCCCATCGGGTACCAGATCAATTCCATTGTTGAAGTCTTTTCCCAAATGTAGTTTTGACTAGGCGTGAGGGCAGTGTGTGATCATGCCTGGGTTGACTCTCATACTAGGACGGACTAAGTAGGTCGGGATCAAGATTGAATCGTTTATTAAACCGTGATACTTCTAGGAAACGCCTATGGCGCCTTAATCTAATCGAACATATATCCCGTATCAACATTTCCTATTCAAATTGGTTTCAATGGACTTGCTCTATATATCATTTATGAGCGAGGCTAACGCTTTTGTTTCTTGAATTTAACCTTTCTTCTATATATAGATCAGCACCCTAACAATGGTGACAAATTAATCTCCGAAATACTTTACAGTGGATAATTTGGCCACATGAAGCAAATTTATGTAATTTATAAACCAAGAATCAAGTAACGGTAAAAGTTCCCAACGCTATTACAAAAAAACACCCACAAATCACAATATAATCATATTTACAATCTTACTAACAAACATCTCTTTTCTATCGTGATTTATTCTTTTTTTAAAAATTTAAATAATATTCAACTTTTCATTTTCTCAAACCACTATCAATTTTATCCATTATTTATATTTATTTTCTTCAGCTTCTAAATAATATCCAACATTTCACTTTGTCCGATGGAAATGCCAGAGTGGTTTTCCTAATGTTGTAGTAAATTTCTTTATAAAATTAATATGCTCTTGCCAAAAAGAAGTAATAAGTGTCACAAATAATCTAAATTACATGCCATTGTGAGTATCAGTTTAAAGATTATCACAATCCTTTTCACTTTTCCTTATTTTGTTGACAAAAGTCAAAATGAGAAATTTTGAGAAGCGGTCGAGGAAACATGTTAAATGTTTAATTATAATTAGGCCATGGGTATATGATTTTTTTCTTTTCCTCATATAAATACTTATTTTTTTTTTTTATAATCAGTAAATGAGTCAGCCATACACCATAATTCCTGATTTTTTTTTTTTTTGGAACTAGAAATATATTATCAACTCCAAAACAAATACAAAGTGTATACATCACAAACATCCAAATTGGTTATTCATAACAACTAGAAGTTCTTAGTTACATTGGGACTCCAATGATGGGTCAGAATCTGGCACCATCCAAACACCGCAAATCACTACGTCATCGATCCCACGGCAATGTAAAAAATGCCTATCATCCCTCACTAAAACAAACATTATTTCTATGTTTCCACACCTCATAAATGATTCCTAAAATGCTATTTTTAGTATCCGCTCCAGCTATTCTTTCTATGTCAGATTACCCACCTGAAAGTTCATCGACAATGTTCTTGGTAAAAAGCGATCAGAACCATCGGGCACTATTGCCAAATTTCTTTGCCTCCATACAATCAAGAGCAAAGTTCTAAGGTTTCAACTTATGACAAAGCCAGACATCGTGATTCTCCAAGATACCAAATCGACGAGCTGCTCGGTGGCTGGGACGCAACATAAGCAAGCCATGGATCAATCGAAATTTTGTCGCAAAGGATGGCCCAAATATGAGGATGTCACCATTCGTGCCTGGCCAATTCATAAAGTGCTCAGACATCCTTCCCAGGTGAAACTTTGTACATTTCTGTATAGAATCCCAAGTTATCTTACACCTATGATCCATGAACTAGTCGAGGTATCGGCCGCGGTAAGAAGGTGTTTTACATAATACAGGATCCATTCCTGACTGCCATCTCATGTATTACATGTATTCCGTAGTAGTTTAAGAATAGTACACCTCACCCAAACCAAATAGATTAAATCATCCCAGAACCAATTGCTTTGGTGCAATACACTTTTTCCCATGCCACCGCAGATTTATTCAGTTTGTCAATTTTTCACATGAAGGATCTACAAATAGCTTCAATAGTGTGCAAGATACCTTTTGTAGGAAGCACCGTGAGCTAATAATAATTAGTGACCGCAACACACTTTTTTAATCAATCAGATTCTACCCTCCATATAGCTCAAGAGCTTTTACTCCAGTTAATTTTATCCGAGCAAATACCAGTTCAATCAAAGGTCGAAGACTGGATGTCGTGGAGCTTTTTTATGCGCGAAAGGGAACCCCTGTGTATCTGGAAGCAGTAGTACACCCATGTTAAACTCAGACTGCCGATAGCTCTCTCAGACAACCTGACAGCCTTGGTGTCTCGGTATCGCTAATGGATTGACAACAAGCCAGAGATTTAGAGAATAGGTGAAAGTTCCCATTAATAACTCCACGGTAACGCATATCACCGCAACACAATGTCACAGTTGCAGATTAACGTGTTTAGTTTCTGCATTTAGCATGGAAGAAAAATCCGCACAGGCTGCAAACCCGGTG
Organism: Plantago major; assembly: GCA_026545765.1. NCBI lineage: Eukaryota > Viridiplantae > Streptophyta > Magnoliopsida > Lamiales > Plantaginaceae > Plantago > Plantago major. The sequence continues at coordinate 2,774 of JAIFAC010000058.1, forward strand.
ACAGCCTAAGTGCATATATCATCACTAAGATAAATAATGTTGGGTGATAACGGACGCTTCGTCAGAGTCCACGTCAGGCTCGAGAATGCGAGCTGGTTTCCTGTATCACCATATAGTATTTATAATGTAAAACAGAATATACCGGTGAATCCAAATGAATCAATTCGTCGAGGAAAACTCAACTCTGCAAAATACCCCAGAAATGTCCATCTAACTGTCATATGCTGGCAGTCCATTCAGAAGACGATCAGGAGTACCAGTCTTCTTAGCACCACAGAGAAATTCATAAGGCGCGAAGAATATGCTATGTATTCTGCCCCGGTATAACGCAGTTTGAATTTCCTACGAACCATCAGGATCATAACTTCACTCAACCAATCAGAAAGATTTCGATAGATTCAGAGAAGTGGGAAAAGATGAAATCACGAAAATCCTTTTTACCTAGTCGACCGTTAATCTTGTGGATCAATGTAACGACACTGCATTTCATCACCATACATCCGTCATGTGAAGAATTCTTGTACAACTCAGATTAAAGTCCTCCTGAGCACGCCCAGCTGATTTGAAAATTTACGTTAAAACCATCTGCAAGTTCGTGCTTTCAAGTCCTGTCCTTTGTGTTCCATTAGTTCCAGAACAGGGTGACAAAGTGATGAGGAAGTCACCTCTCTGCTCGGAGCAATCGCCATCGCACGCAGAATTAATACGGGTTTTGTAATCGACTAGCAGACATACCAATAAGTCATGAGTAAAAATCAAGAATTCCATGCTCCAATTGTATTGCTTTGTGACGAAAGTTGACCATCTACTTTTCCAGCTTTATGCAATCCTATGTATCTGTCAGATCGTTACCGTACGAAAGTATGCAGCTCATTCCATCACCGGGTTAAACCAATGATCTTCACATTTTTGTTGCATTAGCTTTTCATCCACCGTATTCCAATGTATGGTTTCGTATAATCTTTTCACCCAGTACTTATTAATCGCGGATATTCATCCTATCACAGTAGCAGATTCGCCTGGCTCCACTTAGTCATACCGGTTTCCCTCAATCTTCTTTTTATCCTCGAATAACGCTGCGTAATCCTAATGTCAGTTGTAATATGAATTTATTCCACACAATAACTAGTGTTCTACCAAATGTATAGGGTGTGGCTGCACTAACTACACAATCCTGATCAAGGAAGGTGGGCTAATCCACTACATTGTTATTCATGAATCAATTCGTCGTTTCTAATGTGGAGGTGGTCTCACAATCGTAAGACTAACATACATGATCCGATATGCTCGTCCAATTCCACCGGTGACATGACTACATGTTTGGAACCAACACATGTTACCAATAACTCGCTAATCCAGAATAGATAGTCCCGACATGTTTATTATGCCAAGCAAAATGATCCCCAATGCTGTCCAGTTCATTAAGTCCATTCAGATCCGTTACAAAAGAGGTCAGCAAGAACTTAATGGACGAATCTGGTTCCACCAATTGCTTCCGTGTCACAAAACATTATTAAAATCTCCCATTAAAAAATCCATTTCTTTGACCGTCAGCAACCATTCATGTTATAAATTCCACAATGTAAGAATTGTGAGCTCAGTAACTAGCTTAACATCTAATTGTTTAGATCCCGTAGTAACCAGATCCTTCCGCTCGACGAGGATCACACTATCCAAATAGCTCCCGCCAGCTCCTCAATTTCCTTCTAATATCCATACTTTTTCTTTTCTTTACTCGTGAGCCATCAATATAATAAAAGCAAACTTAGACTAGAGAGATTCGAGCCGCATCTCACGGTTTGGCTACATTATTACACTCCCCTCACGCTCCATGAAATAATCATGAAACCGGTTCGTGAGCCTAAAGAAGATCATCCAAACTCTCAAAGGACTTAAACCGCTTGACAATGTAAATTCATCTATGACCTCATCCAGATCATCCAGGTTCTTCCCCCCTTGTTCCTAGCCCGTGCAGGGATTTCTTCCAATACATATTCATGCCGTCAGAGCAGCAAAGCCAGTTCGACCACCGACGCCTGCAACTGTAGTACTGGATCAATTTTGTCCAAAAGATCTCCTTTTCCGTCTCGTATCAACACTCAAACGATGGTCTGCACGCCGCCCATTGTTTTACGTTACTGGGAACGTTCTATACTGTTTAGTACACACATGTCCAAGCTGACATTTATCACAAAACAGGGGCTTCCATTCATATTCGTTGTCGTGCCTGCCACATCTTCTCTTTGATGTCCCATCATAACAAGTCCTGGCCTTAGTAATATCAACCTCTACCAAAAATTCTAGAGCAGGAAACTCTCAAGAACTTATTGCATGTGTACATTCATCAAGAACAGCGTTTTCCTAACGACTTCCACTTTCTCCCAAAAATTTCAACCCCATAGATGAGGAGGAAGTTGAGGGACTAATCTTATATCGGGCACACAAATAACATACCACCCCTTCAAAGCGGAAAGCCGCTTACCCATCTCTTAAGAACATCATTACATTGTAGATCGATAGGTCCCTTTACCTATCACAAAGATCCCACCAGAGTCTCAATTGCATTAAGAAGTGCCTCTACTATTGTAGAACATCTCGTAACGCTAAATGTTCCGCATCTTTTTCCATGTATCGGGGACATCAAGATTCATTGACAAATTCCCCACCCAGGCAATAGCATACAAGAGATGTTTAAACCTGTTCGACTACATCCTCTTCTCAATCTCGACTTCGACACCATCTTACAATACATCACGTAAGTAGGAAATCGATTAACCGGCAAGGAGGTTTCTGATTACCCTCGAATAATATAAGTCCAAAGTTTAGGCTAATCACCGGCGGCATCCCTATTTTCGGAAGTCGCAAATTTGTTCTTCACATCCTCGCGACATCGCTCGCAGCAATAGTATCAAGCGACGTATATGTTATCGCCTGATCGCTGTATAGTCCAGGGTTCAATCCGTAGACGTAGATGCCCGCATCCCGCTTTCAATTCACGCGTATCAACTCTGCATAGGCTTGCTCAATCGACGCAGGTTTTCGCGCTTACAAAGACGGGGCAAGTAAACCGCCGCACCGCAGTTGCTCTGCTGAGGAAGGAGAGGCCACCTTCTTGGCGGCCGGGCCTCACGTTGCCTCTTCATACCAAGAAACATTTTCTCTCAGGTGCAGTCAAAACACTAGTATTATTCGACAATTCCTACGATTTATTCCTAATGATAATTCTATGATTTTATCGATAACATAGTCGGTTTTAGATTATCATATCTAAAGACCGTTCTGTCACGCCTCAAACCAAAATATTTAAGCGACTCTACCGCCCATCGGATGTGCTCACGCCAAGACGTATTTCCCAATTTAATTACAAACAATTTTAAAGGTAACGAGCGCCTAAACATATCCACAATTTTGTAAACTCAAATATATAATAATCCTCGAAATACAAAACTCATTTACACCCAATTGGTCTTAAAACCGACTCGACCATTGAATCATAAACCAGAACCATACCCGGCACTGCGCGCAAGTGTAACCGCACTTTACCGGACTGCCAAAGAAACATAATATATATATATACAATCCATATCCATACACATAAATGTAAAATACCATGAGTCATTATATAAAGACAATGTATCAAAACGTTTAGTCAGGTCAAAAATCACACTACGGCTGCCACTAGTATAAGTCCGTGGCATGTAGGTCGGCATGGGGTTTAGCATAATATATCACAAAGTTCCCGCAAGGAACAGATGTAGCTGACGAATTAAAGATTCAAAATCAGAGTTTAATATTCATCCATACAAAAGCCCACCAAATCAAGAAAACCCAAACAAACATCAAATTTAAAATTGATGGAGGATGTAATTAAATAATTTGATGATAAATTAGATGATGTCAATAATATCAAATAGAGAGAAATCAACCAATCACAAGAAGTTTGAGAAGTTTCCAATGATTTATCAATTAAACAGGAGAGAAACTCAGTTTCAGCAGTGTCTAATTAGTGGCAAACAATATATATATAATGGTCAATAACCAAAATCAATTGAAAAATAGACATCACATTAATGAAAATATTATATTATTTTTGATCAGCAATTGTTTTGTAGCACGACAAGGTGAAATGATTTTTATTAATATAATTTTGTATTGTTGTTATTAGCTTAATAACTGAATGTTCAGCATTTAACTTTAGTCCTTTGATCTGAGCAGAAAATATATCCGCATTTGATCAAAATAATAATCGGTTAAAACAGTCAGAAAAAATGCTATACATGATAATATACCTGGCTGAAACTGATTTTAGTACAAATAGTTTTCAAATGTCTATTAACCAGCATCAGAGAACACACCGAATTATATCTCAGTTTACAAACCACAGTCCAATTCTTTATTATCCACCATATCCACGTAATCTTCATCAATATAATTTAGTTTGTTCAATTTTCCAGCGCAAGAGTCATCAAATCTGGCCTCATTCCAAAATCATTTTAACTTTGATCAAACAAGTTCTACTTGTCCAAAAATTGTCTGAATTGTATCTATAATAAAATCAACAAATTGTTTATAGCTTTATTAAATGTTTATTCAAAGCAGTTAATTTATATAAAAATCTGAGAAAAATGATAATCAAACAGAATATCCAGTAAATAAAAGTCAATATCCAATCCATTCAAGATTTTGATTAAAAACGAATCAATCAAAAAGAATCAAATAATTCAATGTTGTAGAGCATCTCCAAATCATAAAATATCATGATTCACTAGGCTTAACTTGATTTTGAATGAAAAATCATTCTTAATAGAAATCATTATATTCTTCCTTCACACCTGATTTCCAGGGATGAATCATGGCACTACAAGATTCCATATGTATCCATCCTTCCAGAATTAATTTAGATCTTTCAAATGTAGTACTTGAGAAATTTTAATCAAAACTCATTCGACAATAATTCTTTCATCTTTCACATCATAGTAGGATCAAAGAGAGACCATGCAAGATTTAACATCAGCATTAAGGAAAGATCATTAGTTGTATAATCAATCACCATAAACAGTTTCAGAAATGCCCATTCAGTACCGATGAGCAGTAGAGAAAATCCCAATTGATAGAGAACCATCAAAATTTATACAACTGAACCATCCTCAGATCTTAGTCTATATATTATTTTCTTACACAGCCATTGATAGCATCTTTCAATCCAATCCTATCAGTTTGTTTTGAAAATACAATTCTACAGTGATTCCTGGAACATCGCGAGCTCTGGTGTCCGTGAGAAACCATTGAAAATTCAACTCCTTCTCCGAAATTCCGCTACTTCAAATAAATTGCGGCTCAAGCATATTCTCCTATGCTCGCCATTTCAATCTTTTCTAAAGATCCATTTGCGCTAACAATCTTTCCCGAGTAGCAAAAGTTGTGCTTCAACTAGAACTGTCGAAGTTTCGTTCTGTCCAAAGGATGCAAGTTCTCTTGCATAGTCAGAATCCATATCCTTCTCCTCGCATGTCGTACCTCACCAGATGAACTAGGTTCTTCATACTCCAACCTCTTTCTTCAAGATTGAGTGCAAATGCAATCTAATCGGAGATTCTCCCATGTAGTAAGTAGACTTTGTGGATCTTCTAGTCAATTCCTAGCCAACTCGAAACCTTCCAAGTTATCATCACACAACTCAATGCCACCACTTTCTAAAGTTTCTTCTTCTCCTGTGGTACATTCCTCTAGGCATCTCTTGTAACACAAGTGGATTTTCATTTTGAGGGAATCTTCAGATCGAGGATTCGATGTCCTCATCAACATTTGTATCAAGTCGATTTATTAGTTTATCAAGCTCCACCTCAAAATGAGCATCCATCTTCAATTTCTTTAGTTGAAAGTTTAATGCCTTTCTTCTTCTTCTAGAAATGGCATTCTTCATTAAACACCACACTTCCTTTAGTTATCACCTTTTCTTTTCCTCGTTCAATACACCATAACCGTGAATCCTCGACACTGTGGATAACCCAAGAAGATGCATTTCAATGCTCGTTCTAGCTTATCTCCGCTTAATGTATGTATATGCCATGCAACCAAACACTTTCAACAATGAGAAGTTTCTGTGTTTGCCAAACCACTTCTCATCGTGTTAGAAATTGAGAAATAAGATGGACTCTTATTAATGAGAAACGAGTCTATAATGCCTTTCCGCCTAAAATCGGCTTGGTACACTGAGGTGAACAATATACACCTTTACTCTCCATGATCATTCTGCTCATTCTCTCCGCCAAACCATTTTGTTGAGGTGTTCTTGGTACAACCTGCGGCCTTACTATACCCTCGATTTGCGTAAATCTTGAAATTCACCGATAGATATTCAAGACCACTCACAAATTCTTAATACCTTAATACACTTCCTTTCTTCATTCTCCAATTGAATCACCATTCTCGAATTTCATCAATGCATCCGGACTTGAACTCGAGTATATATGACTACACCTTCTTGTATTATCATCTATAAAGGTAATGAAACACAAGCCACCACCATGTGACATCACCTTAGCAGCCCCTGTATGTCCGAATGAATATACTCAAAAGGTTCACTAGTGACATGCTTCCCTCGTGGTGTAACTCATTGCTTAGACTTCACCTAGTATGCATACTTCACATAATTGAAGTTTCTCCATATCATGGTTCCTTAAGTTTCGCTATGCAACTCCATCAAACCTTTCTCACCGATATGACCTAGTCTCTTATGCCACAAAGGACACACTAGCTCACTCACGCATATGTCAAGAGTATCACTATAACATCACAAATAAGATAGTACAAGTTGTTTTCACCTTCCTACCAATCATGTAGCCGATTTTATTTCTTAACATGTAGCATACCATCTTTAAACTTAAACAGTATCCTTATTTTCCATAGTACCAAGAGATATTAAGTTTCTCTTCAAACCGTATGTATCTCACATCAAGAAGCAACTTGATAGAATTATCACGATCTTCAAAGTTACAGCATTATCAGCTTTTAATAGTGCATACCTCATCATTACCTAGCAAAGACATTCCTCGTTAGATGGTTTGAGATCTATGAATCACTCTTATGATGACACATGTGAAATGTGCATCCGTAATCTAGGATCCAACTCATAGAGCTCTTTCAGAGATAGTCAAGACTTCAGACAATTGTTTCCATTGCATTGTAATCAACACCGAGCCGTCTCCCCGAGAATTTGTTCTTCTTCTTCTTAGTGTAGGACAATCCTTCTTCAAGTGACCTCACAGATGACAATTGTGGCATTTCTTGTTTCAACTCCATCACTGTGGTTTCATCGGGCTTAGTAGTGGCCTCCACTCTTCTTCTTTTCTTTATCAAAGTTTTCTTAAACTTCACATTCATGCTCTCAAAGATTAGAGTTAGAGGAATGACCGCTACCTTCAAACCTCGATCCGATGGTCGCTTGAACTTCTTCATCGAGATAGTTTGCTCCGCCAAACACCATACCCTCCTTCATATTATCAAATGTTCTAGGCAGAGAATTCAATAGCATAATAGCTTTGTCTTCATCACCTATTTTGCTATCCTCAATGCTTTCCAAATCATCAACTAGCTTGTCAATTCTCCATCCGATCAAGTACACTCTTATCCTCCAAAGATCCTATAAGAGTATACACGCTGTTTCACATACAAGTTTATTTGCCAATGACTTAGTCATGTACGCTGCATCAAGTTTCAACCAAATCGCAGAAATTGTAGTTTCCTTCGACACCTCTCTCAAAGGTTTATCACCTAGACATGGATCGAGCACCATGTGCCTTCTCGAGAATCTCAAACTTCGAGACTCCGTGAGACTAGTCGACATCTTCTCAACGCCTAGCAATGCATCCGACAATCCTTGTCAACTAGATAGCTTGCATTTTCAGCTTCCACGCATCAAATCATTTGATCCACTAAACTTCTATATCGAACTGTCGCCATTTTTGCTCTGATTCAAGCAACAATCAACACCAGATTCAAATAGCAAACAACACCTCAGATCGAGATTCAATTCAATCGAGTGATCTTTCCCAGACGGCCATTGTTGGGATAATCGCAATCGATCAATCAAACAACAATCAAACGAAGAACACTCGATCAAAGTAATGAATAAACACACGTAGATAACGTGGTTCATATTAATCAATCCTACATCCACGGAGAAACATTCAAGGATTTTATTCAAACCAATCGAGCAACGATTACAATCAATCACAAGTGTATCTATCTAAAATCAGCTCACAACAATGGAGAATAACACTTGCAAGAACTTTTCACTCGTAAAGGAATATTATGACTTGTTGCGTAAGAAATCAAGAATCAAGCTTAAATACTCCACAATCTCCTCAAGAATGCCGGCTACAAAGCACGCTGATCTCCAACCATAAACATCATGATCCAACGGTCGAGGCTTAATCCCTACCGATTTAAACCTTTAATGGAATGAATAGTTATGCACAATTGCATTCGCCCTCCAAGTCTTGTAAAGTTTCTAATTCACCACAAAACTATCAAATCTTCACAACTTGAAGTCAGGTTACGTAAAACTTGAAGAAAACCCTAGCAACAAAGCTCATATTTGTATTGATACATTGGTCCGATTCTTACTCCCTACTCTACAATTGAGAGAAGGCAAATATGCATTAATGCGACTCTAGTAAACAAAGCCCTAACAACTTATGCTACGAGGCCATTGATATGTCTCACAATTTTCCATCCAAAGGTGATGGTTTCTTCGCATAACTCTCTAATTCCGATACAAAGGTACAAGACGCTCGCATCTATTAGTGCGTGACTTTCGCCTCAGTAGTTCGCCTCCTTAATTCGCCCAAAGACATTTGTTATAATTTGATCGTTGAGAGACTTTCTTTAATTCTCAACAATCCTAGACTTCGCTTTTCTTTCAAATGAACCCTTAACATCTTCGTGCTGCTTTCTTTATTCTTTACACTTTCAATTGTTTTGCACCTTAATCCTTTTGGATTATTATTTTAGCTTTTATTTTGTTTATTTTTCAAACAGATCAATCTAGAAATAGAAGAAAGTTGATTGCACAACTTATCAAACTATGAGGGCTCAATTGAAGAAATTTAGAACTTAAAGGATGACTCAACAACAAAGAGTTAAAGCATCTATTCCTTTAATTAGAGTTGTACCTAATGTAAAGGGAGTAGTTTCCTTCTAGTTAAAAAAAATCTTATCAATATAAATAGAAGTTATGGGATTTCTATCGTCAAATGGTGTCATTCTCGATTAACGCAATGCTTAATTTAATCCATTAGATAGTAGATCTACGATCGAGATTGTTGACCTCTACATGTTGCCCTCGTGTCAGATTTTGTGTTACATCGTCACACTAAGTATCGCATATGTGTTGCTCAGATCACTCCACCGCCTTTAAAAAAAAAATCACTTTTAATGTCATAAATTAAAATTATTTAAATATCCATACTAAGTAAAACCTAGAAACAACTAATGTATATATATTATTGTAAAATAATCCATCAATTGTTCATTAACGATTGATTATCATGGTGGATTATAATGGGCCTAAACGCCTCGATCCATGGTTCGGCTAGATCACACAACTATACAAAGCCATTATGTGGATCGAGCCTCCTATTTGTCTTGAGATATTTATTTATTTCAATTTATTTATATTTTAATAAAAAATAATATATAAAAAATTATTAGGTTTTTTAATTCAAAAATAAAAAAAAATATGAAAAATAGAAACAAGTTACTACATGTTATAGCGATAGGTTAGAGTGGCATATAACAACGCCTATAAGATGAAAACGTACTACATACAAAAAAAAAAAAACTATATATATCCTACGAATAAATAACGATCCGCTTCACATTTTAAAGGGCATTTCTAAGGCTCACTACAATCAGACGCTTTAACATACACTCATTTCAACAGATTCATTTATAACCTTTAGATCGCTTGTAAAATATTAGTTAAAGTTGTACTAATCCTAAACGCTGATATGACTATGAGATTTTACAATGGTATTTTAGTAAATTTAAATATGCTAAAGGGATTGTAACGTAATATACTTATATTTATAATTTAAATTAATAAATGATAAGTTCAGTATTTAAACCAAAAAAGAGATCTGATTAAATATTTAACAAAATAACGTTTCTCTTCTTCAGATTTACTGAAGAACCCTAATTTAGATTCTTCCCAATTTCATTCTCAATTTTTCAATTTTCATCAAATTCATGTGGCCTGAATTCGTTGCAAGAGAAAGGAATTAGTGATGGAATAAAACGAATTTCAGTGGAAGTCTAGATGATTCAAGTGTAGAATTCAAGTAATTGAAGGATTCTGGACTGTTCATAAATGAGTTCTCCTCTATATTGGAGCGATTCGGCGAGCATATTAATGGAGTCATGGAGATTCAACAGTCTACAAACCTTAGAGCACTCATCTACAGAAATCAATTACGGTTCTTAATAATATTGGGATGAAATTTAATCCGTTGGGCTTTAATATTGTTTCTTAGTATTTGTGTATAAAAACATATTCAGATTTCAAAATTTTATTTTTAATTTTAAAATCGAATTTACAATATATTAATTTAAAAGTTATGTACAAGACATTACAGTTCGATCAGATTGTTAAATTTACAAAATTATCAGATAATTTTTACAAACGATATGAATTCACAAGATTAAATACAAGCTTAAATTACTATTTGTACAAATGATCTAAGGATATAAACGAACACAACCGAGTGTGTATGCTAAGTTGGAAACAACGATTTATGGAAAACATCTTTCACAAAATAGAACGATTTATGGAAAACATATATAGTATATTCTAACAAGAATCAATTCTCCGCATATATATAAGTATGCAAAGATGATCGTGATTGTCATTATAAGAGACGTTAGTAGGATATAATGATTAAGCCATATAATGATACATAATATGGTTAAATCTGTTTAGTATAGCATACTAAAATTCGCCTATACATGTTTATATGTCGCCCACGTAAACACGATTGTATATTTGTCCCGCTTTACATGATGGATATTGCTAAAAGGTCGTGGACAAGCCCTATGCTTTTGGAGCTTTTGTTGCAATGGATGCGGAGGACCGCTAGCCTATGTTAAAGGCATGTTAGGCAATGATTTGATTTAATCAATTTATCTTGGCTTACAGATTTGGAAAAATTAAATACTTATGATTATTTCCTACAAAAATACTGCAACATTTTACAAATTTTACAAGCTTCTAGTAAAAAGAAAAAGTTAGTTGAGTTGTATTAACAATTGATTCTACTAAATATAGATTAGATTTGTAATATGAATCCTAATAGTTACTAAACATGTTTCAATATGAATTTAAATAATACTAATATGGGGTTATATACCAAATAAGATTGGTATCATGCTACCAAACTTCTCCATAATCTATACTCTCTAGTTTGTGAACTAATTCAATTTACACATGGCTTCTTCTCCTCTGTCCCAACCAGGCCAAACCATGAACCAGCTGCAATATGCTTCGATTTCCCGTAATAATGAAAAGTTCAAGATCAGAATGGAGGCTTCATGGCACAGGACACCTCTGTATCATGAGTTCAAAGGCTATTGCATCGACTTTGTGTTTTCCTACCAACGCATAGTCCAAGATTGGGCTGTTTTCCTGATTACATGTACTTCCATCAAGAGCACCCACCCAACACGATCCCGAAAGAGAACATCACTATCCATCACCATGTTCTCAAACATCCTCGTCTCAACAAGCGGACAATGACTAGGGAGTTGAAGGGCATATGCAAGGCTATCGCAAGCAATCTCAAACCTCGATGGTCTCTACCTGAGCCTTACCGTTCCAAGATGATCTTTCAGGCCGCCAAGGACACAATGGAGATAATCTATTCTTCGCCTCAAGGCATGATAGCTTTACCTCAAAGCAGATGTTACAGAGATGATCTACCGCTTAATTCGCCACCGAAAGCGTACAAGTTCCAAGCATGATTCCTGCGACGGAGAATCTATAAAGAAATTGGAGTGTAAGGTGATATCAGCATCTGATTTGAAGGTGACGACCTGCGGATTTGCATGGATGAGCTTCCTGAGGGCTACGAGGCGCTAAGCATGCCGTGTTCGCACGCTGCTTCATGGTGATTGCATTGAGAAGTGGCTCATGACTAGCCATTATTGCCCTCTTTGCCGATTCAAGATGCCAGCCGTTAGCAATAGCAGCTAGATGATCCTTTAATTTTGAATGCGTGGTTACAACGCTGACTTGAAATCTTATTTTGTTCATGTAATTTGATCATTGGATCAGCTAGCTTTTCAATGAATGCATTTACATTATGTTGGAAAATTCAGAGTTCATACATCTGTTATTCTTCTATTTCCTTCTTCATTATAATTCCATTAGGTCATAAAATTGATTCCAATTTTCAACATTCAATCTATGTACAACCAAAAAGGATCACAATTACAAGAACACTGAATGAGAAAATGAAATACCCAATTTCTGGCTACAAAATTTACATCGTGACTCTAGCTACAAAATTTACATCGTGACTCTGACTAGAATTGTTTCCCACATTGCCCTCAATTTCTTGAAAACTTCCGGTCCACGCCATATGCGTGTCAACTCCATCATAACCTGTTGTATACCGGTAATATCCTTGACTAGCGAATCTGGCACCGCCTCTGTTGTCAACGTGTTGATACGTAGAGTGGTGCATTGCAGCGTGTGCTTGAATATCGACTGAGCGAACTGATGATCCATTTAAGGGCAGGATGCCAAACTTGGTAACCTGTCTGTCAAGACTACCCCATATGCACAGGGGCGGAGACCCCAAAAAAAAATTTATTTTCTTTATTACTATAGGCATATTTTAAAAAATTATATTTTCCGCCACCTTTAAAATTTTTAATTAGTATATTTAGTTAGTTGGCTTTATAATTAAAGATACATTTTACTAATTAACTAATTTAAAAGGGTTATACGGACATTTTTTATGCTTTTGCAGCAAGTTCTAATCGCATTTCGTAAGATGAAGATAAGATCGCTAATTCATGGAGGATGACTTCTTGTCTAACAATTTGATAATGCATATTGAAAAAGTAATTGTCGTTGGTTTTGACATTGATTCACCCACTAATGATTTTGACAAGATGAAGAGATGTAGAGTACGATTTTCATTGAAGTAGGTCGTTTATTCATTTTTTATTTGTCTTTATCATGATGCTGGTTTTCTTTCCTTTCATTTTAATTGATATTCATATTTAAATATGTATGATGAATTTGGTGAAAAATATTGACCCATTTTACCCGTCCGTCTCCCGATCGAACTAAATTACATATCATGTTATAATACCACACCCCATTTTCAAATCCCGACTCTGCATTGCCCTTTTAGCAATAGTCCTCTCCCATTTGTGCGCGTTCTGACTTTAGGCTGCACTAGCTGATCACTGAATACGAGATAAGCGATATTACTGATCATACAACAATCTGTTTATGTTACTCTACATGTTATATAACGAAACATACAAAAAAACGAAACAATTAAGCTAGGAAGACATATCCTATTCTAATTAGGGACTCAATTCCTTTGTTATATCTTCTATTTCAAAAAATCATACATTTTATATTACGGTTAATCGTTTTTCGTCAATTACAATTTACTCTTAAATGACATTAATAAATAAATTATTAAAATTATATAATGAAAATTTAGTAATTAAAATTTTATTATATGATTTTATTAAATTATTTACTATTATCGCTTATGAAATTGCACAAACTCAAGACATGACCACAAAGTTAAATGTAATAATTTTTTTCAAATTAAAAAAGGAGTATATAAGTATGACTATCTATCTTCTTCGTCATTGTCGTCACAATATAATCTATAGTTTCTTAACTCACGAAATAAAATTCTCACACAAAATTAATTAAGGATAAAATTCTAATCTTTTATCGTTTACATAATTTAATTAAGGATAAAATTTAATTAAGGAAAGTACATGCAGTTTCCGCATTCCTATGTATACAAGGATACAATACATAGATTTACAGCTACTCCGTATATATATTGTTGTCGTGGGTTGTAAAACTCAACTTTCATTCATATTTCATAACACAAAAAATAGTTTGATTCGATCTATATTGTGAATTTACTCATGGCTTCTATTCGACGTAGTTTACCGTCCTGTTACTGCCTTCAATGATGCAAACTTCAAGATCAGAAAGGCTTCTTCACAGCGATTCACGCCTCTGGATCGTGACTTTGAATACTATTCCATCCGCTTCGTGTTTATGGTCCGATGCGTTCACCGAGAATGTGGTATTACGGGGGATGGCGACTTGTATCAATTTCAAGCTAATCCACCACGCATGGTCACCCGAACTATTGACTACGATGTTCCTAAGCGTATGCTTTCCGACCCCTATCATATGGATTTGACTGGCATATACAACGTTCTGGAACGTAATTCCGGGATATAGAACTGCGGAATACTGAACGTTCCAGGATTTGTGTTCGAGCTGCTGAGGATACAATGAAGATAATCAATTCTTCACCCCCAAGGCATGATACTTTTACTCTCACAGCAGATCTTATGCGCATGAGCATCCAGGAAATTAATCTAGAGACTGTTCATGTTCCACATATGGTTCCTGCTACTGATGAAGCTATCAAGAAATTGGAATGTAAGGTCATATGTGCAACTGATTTGAACACGGAATGCGCGATTTGTTTGGACGAGCTTGCTGCTGGGTGTGAGGCGCTACATGCCGTGTTCGCACGTGTTTCATGGTGATTGCATTGAGAAGTGGCTCAAGACTAGTCATTATTGCCCTCTTTGCCGATTCAAGATGCCAGCCGTTAGCAATAGCAGCTAGATGATTCTTTAATTTTTGAATGCGTGGTTACAACGCTGACTTGAAATCTTATTTTGTTCATGTAATTTGATCATTGGATCAGCTAGCTTTTCAATGAATGCATTTACATTATGTTGGAAAAATTCAGAGTTCATACATCTGTTATTCTGTTATTCTTCTACTTGCTTCTTGATTATTGTTAAAAATTAAGTAGAGAAATATAATGCTCAGAAGGTGTTGTGTATTGCTTGAACAAACAATGAGTTACAAGAGGGACATTTATACAAAATTTGAAATGGAAAATTCTTGCTAAACACGTCGCGATTTCTACTACAATACAAAGCTATTGCACTCGATTATTTCCAGCTGTTATTCTTGCTCATCAAGCTCAAGTTTTCCACCGTTAATTTAAGATATCACGGACTGGATGCAATAGTACCAATTTGTACAACCTGCAACACTAACAGAGTGTTTTTGTCCTTTTGATGGAAGAAGAAGACGAACTGGGAACAACTGTAGAAAACGTAAAAATGTTTGACGGCTTTATGTTCTTTGCCTTCTTTTCTTTTCGCTTTCACAATAGTCCCTCTCTCAAATCTATTTGTTCGATTGAGTCACACTTTCCTTCGCGCCTTCGATTTTGGTCCTGAAACTTTCAAATTTTTTGCAATTAACTCTTGTTAAATTGCAATTCTTCCCACTTTTATCTTTAAACTTCCAATAATTATAATTCACTCTGTTTGTTGTATTTGTTAAATTTTGGTTAATTCTCTTTGTCAGAAATCGTACGTGTTTCTTCTACATAAAATTAAAGGGAATTACTACAAGCTAAGAATATAACCATTCATAAATGACCTCTACGTCGCGATCTCAACTTCAGTATAGACTTTTTTTCGATTAACAATACCTTGAATTAATCTAAAACCCCAGCTGTTACATTTTACAAAATTATACACCCTCCGTCCCAGTTTCATTCTCCGGCATTACGTTTGGCCGTCCCAACTTCATCTTCCATCCTTAAATGGAAAATCTATCTCTTACGTTATACACTATCTCTCATACTTTATTCACTCTTTATCACCATCTCTCCTACTTTATTCACTTTTCTTTTAAATCTTTTGTCCGGACTCGCGGGATGAAACCGGGACTGAGGGAGTACTATAAAATATTTAATTTTTAAATTTTCATTACTTGATTTTATTGAATCATTTAGCATTACCATTTAAAAGTAATTCGAGTTTAAAATAGTTTATCCGAAAAAGTCTAACACGTGAAGTTAATATCAGGATGGTATTTAACGTAATTAATTAAGCTCATGGGGAAAAAATTCAACAATCCCATGGTGACTTGTCTAATTTCCATTCCGACATTCAATCGAACTTGTTAGAACATTATACATCGCTTGTAAGAAAATCACCAAAATAACAAATAACCTGGATAATGTTCTTTAGAAGACATTTTAAGAGAATGATGACTTAACTTAACAGAACTCTCTATTACATTAAGTCTCCTGGGGTTTTCTATCATCAGCCAAGATGTCACCCTGGCTAACATCACCACTTATTTTAATCCATCGATTATATATCTTACTTTGAGATTATTTGACCTACCCGTTGTACTAGTTGTTGGTATTTGATATTGTTCTTGTCGCTTCCATCACTCTCTGCTGTTTTAAATTAATTAGAAATATAAAATATCGTAAAATATTTTAAAATGACAAAAAAAAATCATATTGTAGCAATTAATTAATCAAATTGTGTAAACCCTTGACATAATTAATCAATAACAAAATTCATATTAATAAAAGTTGTCTTCAATTTCGATCATCGCTTAGCACGGATCTTAAGAAGTAAACGCTCAAAGTCCACCAGATCACCAGCCACCACGATGGAGATCATCTCGATTGATTGGAATTACTCTATGCTATCTATAGTCTACACGACTCTTAATCCTCGCATGCCGCTGATTGGAAGGTATTTGTCGCGAAGTTGAGAGCTGGCTCAAGCCGCCATTAATGGCGGATAGCTTCTAAACTCTCCGCTTATGCCCATAAAATTTAACTTAGAAAGGTATGAGATGCAACTTTCACTAATATAAATTAGAAAGGTCCGAGTTTTCGCTGTATCATGTAGTGGATTTCTTCAACTTCTTTCGCCTTTTATATGATGATTGTGAACAGAGGTTCAGACATCGTGGAAATTAAGACTTTGCACCTGATTTGTGGAAGAATTGGTGAAAATCGATGTGCAAAATCTTTGTCGAGTTACAGTGACTTAATTGATTTTTTAGAAACATAAATAAAGGGTTATGTTTTGAAAATTTTGATGGCATCAAAGGACCTGTGATTTATCGGCAATTGATAAAATTACAAATGTGCCATTCTAGTGTTAAAACCCACGTTATGGGTGAAGAATTGCGTAAAAGCCCTCAAATTTACTATTCTATTTTATTTATGTGTCGCCTTTTGATTCGATATACAAATATTTAAAATTGTAAAACAATTTCCAAGAAAACGGATTGGTGTGGTGGTAAGTGATTTACGGGTTGTTTGGGATGGAATTTAGTTGAGTCTATTTTAATTGAGGTAAACCGTGAATAGTAATTAAATTTTAATTGAAGTTGTGAAAATTTGTGTTTGGTATAGAATTAAAACTTTATATGGTTTTGCAGTTTGTTATGTAGGTTGTGTAAGAGATGAATGATTGATGAAAGTAAGATGTGATTGTTTGATTGGTTAATATTTGATTTTAAGGTTGTTAGAATGAGTTGATTGGTTATATTTAGTTGACATTTGTTTGGTAGTATGATAGTAGGATTAGAATAATTAGTTTGGGAATAGGGGGAGAGAAGGAAGCTAGAGAGAGGAATAGTTGGTGTTTAATTGAGTCACACTCAATTAAACTATGGAAATCATTTCTCAATTAAAATTGAAAACCAAATACATTACCAAGGTTCACTCAATTAAAATTATGCTCTAATTCTATGCCAATCGTGCACTTATTTTCTAAGTAATAGTCCTAGGTTTTGAAACCCAAAGTGTACAATTATATATTTTTATATATAGCTAAAAATTACCACTTCGGTCGGCCCAAACTTCATCCGGGCTGGGTAGCCCGTCCAATAAAATGGGCCTGGTCGTCCGGGCCATTTTCAGGCCAGGTCGGGGTATTTTAGATTTTGTCATGGCCGGGCCGGGCCATTTTTCCTTATAAATGTATTTTTCTCAATTTATTATGAAAATAGAAAGTTAAAATTTCTAAAAAAAAAGAAACAAGTTGCAGGTTAAAGTAATGGGGAGCAACGCCATGTGGTATGCACGACACCCTAACTCGACGCTAATGCAAGAATACAACGATCGATAATAGAAAACTTGAAGTCTCATAGATCAGTTCCCTTAAAATGTTTTCCAACTTTGTACTAAAAGAAAGAACAAAAGGTTAATATGCAACTTAATTTAATAAAGATTTTCGCTTTTCAAAAACTTCGTACATTCCTCCGTCTGTCCCAAGTTTCTCATTTTACCATTTTTATCATCCCACTCAAAGTTTCTCATTTCTCTTTTTGAAACAATCACAATAATATCATAAATGCATATAAGTAAACCACTAATACGATTTATTCGATGAGTAAGTATAGTAAAGATCAAGACTTTCTATTATATAGGAAAGTTCGGTTTTCATATCAAAACTACCAAATGAACCGATAAGTGATTTTTAACCAGATCGGCTGCCTAAATGAACCAGGCCGGCTGCCTATATATAGGCCACAAAACATGCATGCTAAAACCCGGGGAAAAAAACCTTCCAAAAGGTGTTTATTACGCTCCTCTCTACTATCTACCACCTCGCTTCCACCGGATTTCACCTTCCTAGCTTCAGATATCGACATGAATCGCTTAAAATCCTTCCATTTTTGTATGTTCTTCTGATAATTGAAATCATCAATTATTGAATCCCGTCGATAGTCATTGCTAACTTTCAATATAAACTAGTATTATAGAATCTGTGAGATAATCCTTTTCCATTAAGATTTGTTTTGACAAATTTCATGGTTGAAACCGCTTCTTCTATTGTTGTTGTAGAAACAGAAGAGTCAAGGTAATCTAACTAACATGTAAATAAATTGTGGAGTTAGATTCATATTAAAAATGGATATGATATGTATATAGTGTAAATCGAAACAATAGGAAACAAACTTGTCTATGGACATATTGTATACTTAGACTACTGGCAAGTATTTAATTACAATAATACATATACTCCAACATCAAACTAATATTGTATTCAGTATCAATCAATGGACAAATATATAGTAGTAGTAGTGTATTGTGCTGTGTTAGTGCCTTGGTGGCATTTGAGTATATAGATAGTAGACAGCACAGCACAGCTCTATTCTAATGTAATTGTACGTTAAAAAAAAAGTTCTGGTACATCTGAAAACCGCCACCAAAACTGAAATTTTTACTAACATGATCCAAAATTATTAATCTTTGGACACAAGAAAAGAAATTTTCTTCTACCCTTTTCTTGTGTCCAAAGAGTAGGAAGACTAATAATCCCTCAGACTTTTTTGTTTCCCACATTTTGAGTTCGTTCTATTACCCGCTTATTATACTAATATCTATACCAATTGGATTCTAGTTGAATCGAATCAAATGCCTCCCATTGAAATCTAGCAAAACAAAAATCACATAGTCGCATTAATATAATTTGGCTAAAAAAATCATAAAGTAAATAAAAGGTTTTTCATAAGAGGGTAAAATCTATTTTGGTACTCCAAGTGAGGCATTCCAATTTTGAGACTCGTTTACCATTCAATTTAGAGATTAATTATTAATAACTATTTACAATTAAAGTATTAATTGTAAATTGACGATGGTGTACAATCAAGACTAAATTACAATTAACCTAATCCCAATTTCACTAATTTGATCAATCGAAAGTTGATCAAACATAATTGATGAAAAGACTAAATAAAAGAATATGACGTGGAAAAATTTGACGTCATGTTTTACAAAGTTCACGTATATCTTCGAATCATTAATTTTCTATATCTATCTTTCTACCGACATTCGCAGATGCGAACGCGGCCAAGACTCATAAATTCAATTAAGACTTAATTGAAAAATGCTTATCGATAATTAAGACATAAATCAACGCCACCACTCAAGAATAAAATCAAAATGTCTCACACCGCATAAAAATGAATTTTACCTTCATAACACCGCATTTACATGAAGACATGTGTAGTGATATGACATAAATTAAACACATAAACTACAAACCATAAAAATCAAAGATGTGTATATCTCTAACTCTCTTCCAGACATCCAGGGACATGCAATGGTACAAAGTACAAACCTCAAAATTCAAAAAAGGCAAAAACTATATAGTCCAAAAAGATAGATTCACATCGGTCATCATTCTAGTTTATGGAGATTATGCTTATGCTGCTTCCACTTCTCCCGATTACTTCTTCCCAATCCACAGATGACAGGTAACCTAAATACCTAATTTACTAACTAAACCCATATGTGCAAATACCATATTACTGAAATTGTTCAAAATTTATAACGAAATAATACCTGAAAGTTGAAATCAAGCGCAGAAATCACAACAATTCCTGCACAGACGCGCTTTTTTCTTCTTCTTCCCTGTTCGGTTTGAAGATGCTTGATGGGATTTTGTATTTTATGTGTGTATGGTGGACTTTGTATTGATTTTGGGCTTGAATTATACATGGGCTTCTCAGAAAGTCAGAATGGCCTGAGCTAGTTACGAAAATTTCAAATACGCAATACTAATTCTCTTTGCTTTACGACGTTTCAACTCAACATGATGATTCAAATAAGGATGTAAACAAACGTCTGATGGCATTGAGCGCAAAGCCTCCTCGTAAAAGATCACAACCTGCAAATCAGAGGTTATTGCACACAAACAAAAGGTGAAAATTCGGATTAAACAAGAGGTAGGCAGTCGAGTTGGCACAAATATATTTCAGTTTAATCTTCCAAATGATAATAGCTAAGCTCATTACTCAATTTCATTTACTCTACAAAACTTAGTGTAATAAGGAAATGATAAAAACTGTATCCTAGATCCCATAACTATTTTATGAAAGACTATCCTAGTTCTAATATTCCTCTTGAAGAATGTTAGAACTCAACCACTCCTCCATATATGAATTTACAAAGTTAAATGGCAGAAGAAAGAAATCCAAATAATTTCAGGATTCAACTAATAATCACCAACCTAAGCGAGTCTGCCGAAAATTTGAATGGAATACATAAGGCGAAAGGGCGATTCATAAGGCGAAAGGGCGATCACAGGCGATCAAATAAATTTGGATTTTTCTTATTAATATTTGTAATGTTTTAATTTAAATATTCATAAGGCGAATAGCGATCACGTGCGATCGCACGATCGGCTAGTCGCCTTTGACGATTTGATATGGACCGTTAGATTAAAATCTAATGGTGCATAAACAATTGTCTGTTGTCAGGCAGGACGAAACCTGCCTGATCGTAGAAGAGTCCAACTTACAACTTTTAGAAGGTAATAATTGTTTGTAGTGATGTAAACAAGTCGAAATAGTATCTCATATCTCGAAGTTTCGCCACCGTTAACAAAACGAGCTTTTCTTTCGAGCTCGAGTTCGAAGTTATAAGTAGGCCTCGAAGCTAGGCACCTTTGGTTCGAAGTTTTAGTCGAACTCGAGGTCGTTGATGAAAACTTCATATAAATATAAAAAATATATATTTAACCGAGCCTTGTCGAGTATCAACGAGCCGAACCCTACTCAGGTGGATAAAAAAACGAGCGCAAACTTGTGAGCTCGGGTCGAACACATTATTGAACTAGTCGAGCCCTCGATAAGGCTCGACTCATGTAACAACTCTACTTGTTTGTATAAAAAATGGGCCCAAATATGTTAGGACCTTTGCGGAGGACTCGGCACGTCTATATCTGATCGTCTTACATGTAATATGTTCAGAAGTTCCATTGATATATTGCTCAATGTCGTAGTGACTTATACATATTGGAAAATAAAGGGTCAAATTTGATAAACTGAAAGTGCAGGTTGACTAATTATCACAATACTAGTTGACTGTGTTTGCTGCACTTCCTTAGGTTTTGATTATGGATTTTGCCTTTACTCACTTTAATGTACTTTCAAGGTTATAGTTTATTGATAGCAGGTATAGACTTTCATAGAGCATGACTCTTGGAGTTTGGATACATGAATAAGTTGAGAGACAATGGAGACTTAGAGTTTCTAAAGTCGAGGACTTTGTTGTGAGTGAAACTCCTGAAGAGTTTGATGTATAATCGATGGACTCTTGGCTACAAGTTTATCAAGTCTTCCATATAAAAGCAGCCAGAGGAATTGGATGGATACACAAGCTTTTATCAAAGATAGCCATACAGATCAAATAGCTTGTTTTGCATCCGAGTTTAACTAAGCTATAATTAGTGATCTCTCTTGGATTCTTTCATTGATAGCTCGATTCATTGCTTAGTTGTTTGTGATAGTATAGACTATTCATTAAATAGGATAGATATCATTTTGTAAGTTCATGATCATTTTAGTGGACATTTTGCCTTAAGGCTCGACAGATTATAGCAATATAATCTTCTAGAAACTATTCCGGTGTTTAATACTGGTCATAAGTATTGTCATTTGGTACAAAGTCCCGGTCCGTACATTTTCATAAACAACCCACATTTTCAATATTTCTGGACTGACCAGTGGGTACCTGGGAAAAAACTTTCTAATTTTACTACACAAAATGTCCGGGAAAATGATATGATAAAAGCCAAAGATTTTTATCAAAAAACACCCGGGATTTTGAAAAACTCAGAGAGCACTTGCCACTTGAAATAGTACTTGGGATTCTTGGAATCCCAATACAAGACCAAGATACTAAAGATACAATCATTTGGAAACACTCGGTCTTAGGAAAATTCTCAGCTAAATATGCTTACCACTATCTAATAAATCTAATGGAACCCCCAAATTATCTAAACCTACCTTGAGATAAAGTCTGGAATGTAAACCTCCAACCCAGAATCAAATTCTTCTGTTGGCTTGCTATACTTGATAGGCTACCCACAACAGTCTGACTACATAAACAAAATATCATCCAATCTAACTTGTGTACTCTATGCAAAAAAGAACCGTAAACATCAACACATTTTTTTCCAAAGTTGTTCTCGCCACTTCGAACTTACCACACGGGTAATACCATCACACCAAAACAACAAAAGTTTTATGATATACTTTTCCAAACACCACATAATTCTAATCATCAACCCAAAATGATAATTTCTTGTCGATGATCCGGAAAATCGTAAACTATAAAATCTTCGTAATTACATTTTCCATAGATGCTTAACATAATAAAAGAACAAAAGACCAGATATCCGGACAAAGAATTTAAAACATAAAACACCTTACCCATGCAAATGGAAGGCTTCTTCAAGATAACACACTAAATATCGACGGCTCTTGCTTAAAATGGACACGCCAAGACAGAGTCAGAATTAGAAACACCCATGGGGAGTTTGTAAAAGCAAGTGCAACCTTTATCGCATAACCACTATAACACTACATAACCCCTTGCTTTTAAAAAATGGTTTGTTGTTGTGCAAAACAGGACAAATAAATACTATTGACATACAAACTGATTCAAAATTTCATGTCTAAACAGGCAGGTTGCAGCCACACCACACCAGCAGCTAATACTTGAAGATACTAGAAGAATGATGGATACAATGTTCCATGTTAATGTATCTTTAGTGTACCGGGAAGAAAATGTAGTAGCTGACCATCTTGCTAAATAAGCTAGCTCAAGAACTTTTGGCAGAATAGCCCATGAAGGCAACTTTTGTAATAATTTTAATTGATTTCACTTTGTCCGATATCAGACGCCGTAAATCTATAATCAAATCATAGAAATTGGGGCACCGACAACCGCAAGGCAACAATAGCAAACAGGGACGTTAGGTTCCAAGGTGACACCGGTGTGGTGCCGACCGAAGGGAGCCCGATGCTCAAGTTAGATGACTGATAGACGGAGAATCAAATGAAAGAGATAGAGAGAGGGAGATGATGACAAGCGTCGACTTATCCTGTTGGTTGAGTCGGTTGCCGCAAAGTACGAATGAGCACCAGAGAGGCTAGTGATCTTGTTGGAGGGAGCTAGCCGGTAGTCGCTTGGAAAGGATGGGTGATGGTGGATGATGATGGAGGATGGTGGATAAAGGATGATGGTGGATGGTCGAGAGCGCTGATTAAAGAGCTTGAGAGATGGAGGCGTGAGAGAGAATGCTGTGGTTCTGCCGCCGTAATGCGATGCCCTTCCACATCTCCCCACTCTTCTCTATATAGTTCACCCATCGCTGAGTCCTGTCTCCGAATCTCGGTGAGGTTGTTGGAACTCGCTAAGTGGGCTCGACCGTGTCTCATGTAGTCGAGAGTGGTCTCAACGGTTTGTCACCGATCGACCGAATACCAATGCGAAGTCGTTAGTCTCATAGTCAAGTGTCGATCGGAAAAGCTCACATGCAAGGTGAGTCACTAGCTTGTCAACCACTTCGATGTCCGCAAGGTCAAAGCTAAGTGAGCTAGCTAGCTTCAACCAAATTGAAGGTCGCAAGGTCGAGTGAGTTAGGTAGCATGTGGATTGATTAATCGATGGATGACTAGCTAGGTGGGTTCTCTAATTATCGCCTTTGGAGTCCAACTCGCGTATGAAGTCAAGACGGACTCATTAGTGGACTACGGATTGGGCCGTAGCCTTGATGGGCCGGTTTGTCAGTCTAGTTGACAAGAGCGAATTTTGGTCAATATAGTTTGTCCCCCACTCTTCGAGTCGAGTGTCTCGGGTCGGAGAGTTGAAGTTTTATGCCCAAAAGAGTGATGCGCGCCAAATCGTAAGCGGATGATATTTTGCTCCTTCAACGGTATCAATTATCCCGTAAGTATATTGGAATAACAAATAGTAAGCTAATTGATAGGAGAACGATCGTTAGAGAGGTGATGTCACCGAGTGATCTAGTGGTTAGCTCGCAAAGCAAGTCATCAAATTTGCAATGCGTAGCTCATCGACAGACACGCCATCGGGAAACAACCAACCTAGCAAGATGGATTATTAGTGACCGACATTCTCAATGGACAAGCCAATCTAGTAAGTCTGAGACTTGCAGACCGACATTTAAAATTGGACGAGTCAATCTAGTAAGATGGAAACTTACGGATTGAAATTTTCAATATGGGCAGTTCAATCTAGCAAGACGGAAACTTGCAGACTGAAAATTTCAAGATGGGCAATTCAATCTAGCAAGACGGAAACTTGCAGACTGAAAATTTCAAGATGGGCAATTCAATCTAGCAAGACGGAAACTTGCAGACTGAAAATTTCAAGATGGGCAATTCAATCTAGCAAGACGGAAACTTCCAGACCGAAATTTCAAGATGGACAAGTCAATCTAGTAAGGTGGTAGCTATGACAGACATTTCAAGATGGATAATTCAATCTAGCACCAATTTTGAAAAGATGTGTGAACGTTTGCGATTTGAGATGAAAACTTGCACTCAAATTTTGAGATGGATAAGTCAATCTAGTAAGGCGGTAGCTTACAACATTTCAAGATGGATGGGCTGAGCTCGAAATAAGATGACTTGCCCAGATTGGGCACGACTTGCCCGAATGGAGCATGCCTTGTCCGAATTCGAATTGGTGCTTGCCTTGCCCGAGTTGAAGTATTAACAAGTAGTGGATAAGATTTCAGAAATTGGAGAGAGATAAAATTGGAGATAAACACAAAAAAAATTGGAGAGAAACACCTTACCTTATTGGTGCACTGCAAGTATTGGTGTCCGAGATTTATGTCCATCCAATACGTTATTCGGTCGGCAATCACGCCACGGAAACAACATCTCTGTTGTGGCTCTGCAAACGAGCTAAGACATGGAGCAATTTGGGGGTGAATCGATCTGATGGTCTTGTTATATCAAGAGGAATAAGGTTTTTTCAGGAGTGAATTTTGGGGACGATTTACTTTCAATGGTCTTTTCTCCCTTTTTTATTTTAATTTTGTTTTTAAATTTATTTTATCTTTTAATTTAATGTCCAGTATTTTATAATTCGTTTTTGTTTTAATTTTTGAATTTTAAAATTTATTTTAGCTTTTCTTTTTCTCAGATATGACATAGTAAGTGATATGTTAGTTAAGGGGGTGTGAAGATGGTTGACTAAGTTGACACATCATCAGTCAACTTGGTCAATTGGCGAATTCGTGTCAAAAAGACTATTTGAGCCACAATTTATAAACAAAGGGACTAACTATATCGGGGTGGTCAAACGTCAGATTACATGCCATACCCTCAAACTTGCGACCAAAATTGCCTTTTTCCCGTTTTGTTGCCTTTTGGATTTGGTCGAAGTCATTGTGCTTTTTTCTTGTCGAATTTGTATCTGCGTCGTCCGAGTTTTGGAGTAGAATCAGTTTCTAACTATAATTTATGATTCGTAGAGAAACTGATGTGGTATGTGTTCTATTGTAATCGCGAATTCTTTGGGTGTTGGGGATTTGGATTTGTACTTGGTACTTTTAACGTTGTCAAGATGGTCAACTTTCCGTATGTATTGGAATTTGATGATCCATTAGATAACACCATTTATTTTGATGCAACTGCTTGTGCTCGCAATATTTGGGCTGGATCTTGCTGGATACTACAATATTGGTGTTATCATTTCTCCTCGAGCTTAGATACTGTATCATATACTGACTTTGGTAGGTCGCAAATTGTATTTGGTTCTAATAGAATGTATAGACGACTTAGGCTCTGTTCTTTTCAACTGAACAGAGCCTAAGTTTTCAGCCCATTCAGCCTGGCCCATTCAATTCAGTACCAATAAATTTCAAATGAAGTTAATGTGCCTTTATTTATTTGTAGTGGTGTCGAATAAGCGTAGGTATGCTGATAATTGTATTAACCGATGTTTGGTGACTGTGATAAGATATAAAAAAATTTGAAGTTGCACATCAAATTTTGCAAATGAATGTCTTGATGGACATTTTAGTCTTGCTTTTGGTAATATTCATGTTGTGATGCTTTGTTTGCAAATGAAAAAGTTGATGACTTGTAGTTGTTGGGTGAATGATTGTTTAGCATGCATGTTGATGCTGTCAGATGATGTCTTGGTCTATGTTGGCGATGTCTATCAGAGATGGATATGTATCGAAATTGTGGTTTACATGCTGGGAGTTAGTTCCAGTTGAGAGTGTTGATTGAGATATGTATTGCTTGTTGGAAACTAAAACTTCCTTATCCCTTGTATGAATGGTGCTAATTGTAACCATTTCATTTATAGGAAGACATGTTGTGCAAGACTAATGGATTGCTCACTCTAAGTGAAGTAGAAAGCTGGAGTAGGAGTGAGATGCCTGAGATTGGAGGGCACATAAAAAGGTTGGGCTGGCGAAGTAGACCAAGCTTACTGGAGTATGGCAAGCTTGGTTGCCACAAGAAGCCAATGGTTCATTGATCATCTGTATAGTGTCATTTCACTTAGCTTGTAGATAACATGGGATGAATTGAAAGATGGAGCTGAAAGACAAGTTAGGTTGAACACAATAGACTTTGAACTAGTCATCAGGTTAGGAATATCTGTTTAGATTTTGATCAGTAAACCATAATGACTTATCTTAGCTCAGAAAGGTAACTAGTACTCTTAGTTCACTTGAACATTGTAAAAGAGGAAGCTTACTGAGTATGTGAATGTAATTTTTATATCTTTAAAGAAGACCAAGAAGGAAGCATCCAGCAGAAGAACTCTTTTATTGAAGATCAGAAGACTGCATAAGCTTGCTAAAGACTAAGGAAAAATTGTGTCCTCATATACCTTGTCTCAGATACCTTGAAACGAAACTAAGTGTCTGAGAGACAAACGTTTCAATAGGTTTCTGATGCACTATAGGTCACTGAGAAAGGACTTGCAAAGCCGCAGAAAGCTTGCATTGTTCCGTTGAAACTACAAGATAAAAGTTGGTACAGTGCATTTATTATGCAGACAGAGATGTGCATTTATTACGCAGTATGTAGATGTCTCGAGAAAAGAGAAAATCTCCAAAAGAGAAAAGCTCACTACCGTACTAACTTCAGATATCGTTAGTTTGAATCTCATTGTGCCTAACGGATACTAATTCAAATGGCATAATTTTTAACTATAAATATAACCACTTAGAATGCTTAAAGGGCACACTTACACCTTGAACTACTTTGAACATATCTTACACTCAAGCATACAAGCCTTCTGCCTACTTATTCTCTAGCTTACTGTTGCAACTAAAGCTCTTGAATTCTAAGTAGCACGAAAGTTCTAAGTGTCCCGATCTCAACAAGAATTGTATATTGTGAAGGAGTTGAATCCATAAGATATAGTTGAGACTCATATCTGTGATTCATTCTCTTGAACAACATCAAGACTTGGGTCAGTAAAGAACAAGTTACCATACATTGAAAAGTGTATTAAGTAACATTGATTCTATAGAGCACTCCTACATAACAGAGAAGCATTAAGAGCCTGCTCACCTGACAAACTATCATAACCAAACACCAACATGCATTGAGCATAGGAAGTACTTAGTTTGGGAAACTAAGGAATAGCTCAAAGGTTACTGAGTAGATGAAGTACTTGGTTGGGAAAACCAGGGAACAACTCAGGGGGAACACTTGGTTGGAAACCTAGTGTTAAAGGGATCAAGAGATAGGATTTTGTAAGGGGAACTCAATTTCTTATCTTAGTGGATTCAAGTTCTGAGAAAGGGCGAGTGGATTAGTTGAAGTATTACGCCACCTTCAGATACCACTTTAAAGCTTTGTGTTATTTACTTACTGCACTTACTTTCTGTATAACTTTATACTTGCTGAGTACTTACACACATTATAGCTTGCTGAGCACGTGTACTTATCTGAAAAGACTTCCGCTCTCTGAGACTAAGTATCGATACCTTCACAAGTATCTCGAAACTGCTTTATCGTCAAAAGTTTTAAAAGACTATTCAACCCCCCTACGCCTTTTTACTTTCGTTATCCGACCAACACATCGAGTCAAGATGCATGGAAATATAATTCTAAATCAGGATTTCACCAATGTTGTTCAGGTGTATAGCTTTTTGTCATGTCAGATTATCTTATGTACTCATGTCAACTTGTAGTCTGAACGTTTTGTGTACATGTACTACCCTCGTAGGGTTGGACTAATAAGTGTGTTTGGAATGTTTGTGCTCTAATTTTTCAGCCGCATAGGCTCTAAGCAAGATGTCTTTGATTTGCCCTTTGCATGAATTTTGAATGTGACCTCGGTCGCTCAGACGCCTTTGTTCACTTAGCATGGTAAATGTAACAAGACACGATTTTGAATACATAACTTTACAAGTATAAGTACTCGACTAAAATTATCAAACGTGAGTAAAGTAGCTCAAAATGAACAACACATGAAGTTAAAGATGCTTTTGTTCTCAGAATTTATACTAAAACGTAGTTCATGATAGTGAGTCGTATATTCATAAATCATACACTTTGTCTTACAAGTCTATTTTGAATGAAACATTGCAGACTAACATCTAAGCAACGCGCTTGGCATTGTTGAACTTTGTCTAGTAGGTTTGTCCCCAAGTTGAAGCTCTAGTCCGAAGGAGTAGTGCTTGAACTATCATCGCCTCATCCGTGATATTTCGCATTGAAAGGCGCCATGTCCGTTAGTCACTTTCAATGGTGCTATGCCCGGTCGCATACTATGTCGTCACCAGATCTTGGTGCCATGCCCGTCTATCGATAACCATACCAAATTTTCACTTGGTGCCATGATTCGTCAAACAAATGCTGGCCACCAGATTCGTGTCATGCCCGATCCGCTGCATATGTATCACTGCATTTGTTCGACATCCGTGTTTGCTGCATAACTATGTCTTAGCTTGCATTTGTTTGCCATTTGTGTATGTTAGACAGCTATGTGTCAGCTTGCATTTGTTTTCCATGCGTGGTCTGCCAGACAATGTGGGCCACCAGATTTCGTTTCCACGCTGTCCGTTAGACAATTCGCTTGTGGAGTTCACCATGTGCTTTAATCACAAATTCGGATGGACCCTCTTGAGAGGGGAGGCGCGAACCGCCCCGCTTAGTCGGGTTAGTTGCCCGACTAGCCTCTGGTCAGGTCGGTTGTGTTAGAGAGAGATGAATATCAAAATATGACTTTAGGTCATACCTTTCGATACGGATAGTGTGGCAATATGTCATGCTTTTCTGTCTGTTTTTGCTTGCAATCAGACTCGGTAAGTGGATTGAGATGGTTGGAGTAGGCAGAGAACTCTTGTCCGCTCGAGATTCAGATAGAGTGACTATTATTTGATGACTTCAACTTGTTTAAACCACTGAGTCGTTTGTTGGAGCGAGGTGTGGGTTAAACAAGTTGAAGCCGATCAAAATAAATGTGAATCCATATGTTTGTGTTGCTCGTTTGATGGTGGTTGGCACTATTGTGCTTATGTTCCTGAATGATGGAACACTTTGAAGCGTTGAGGTGCTTTGTGGGCTTCACTTTAGCCGTTTCATTGGATGTTGGTCTGCAACATGAGATGGAATGGATCCCCTTGGGGAGGTTGGGGTCAGCGCTGATCGACCGCTTAATCGGGTTAGGTGACCAGCTAGCCTCTGGTTAGGTCGGCTGATTTTAGTGAGAAATCAATCTCATGGATGCATGTAATGGTACTGATCATGGGTAGCAAGTCGCATGTGGAGCGATGTTTGTACACATCGACGCGGATGACCAACCATCTTACCGCTTGATTGTGTAATGATGAGGGCCTTCGTCGGCCGATAACTTCTCATGGATTATTTGTCGAGATGTTCCGACTCGCTTAGCCTTGCATTGGTTAGCCTACAAGAATGTTCGACCCTCGGGAGGGGGCGTTAGATCGACCGCCAAATTAGCTAACCGCTTTCTAGTCGATCGGTTTGAAGAGAAATCAATCTTGGACAAAATGGACCATACCTTAGTCAGGTGACATGCCTGTGGAGAGAAGTTCTTCCGACAAGGTAGATGATCAACTATAAACCTCGTTAGTTAACCGCTTGCCCTAGTCGTCGCAAGCTATTTTATAGAGGAGTTAACTCAAACATGAGTATATGGAATGTGTAGCCGTAAGTGATACCTTTTCGTGGATAGCATTCAAACTGTCATTCGTCATCTTCCTTAGTTTCCACTTGTAAGCTCCGCTCACTACCTTTGTGATTTTGTAAGGAGTTTAATTTGGTCCAAGCTTGCCACTTGTCTCCTTAGTTTCGAATACCCTTCATAGAACCCAATCATCTTCTTTGAAGGTTCAGAGCGATGTTTTGTTGAAGTGTTGTGCAAATTGGTGGCGTAATTCAATCATGGCTCTTTCCCGATTTCTTCAACCAAGTCGAGCTCATGTGCCAATTTCGCATTGTTGGTTTGCTCGCTAGCCATTTTGTATCTCACCGGGTAGTCCCACTTCTATGGGTATGATACCGTCCCATAGACCATGCAAAATGGTGTTTCTATTGAGTTCGTGGTGTAGTTCTGTAAGACCATAGGACACCTGGGAGTTTGTCTGCCCATGATCATTTTGCTCTTGTTGGTAGACTCTGCTTGTCCGTTTGCTTGAGGGTAGCGTGGGGTTGGGAATGTAAGTTTGATTCCCCATTCCTTGCAGAAGTCTTGAAATTCATAGCTTATGAACTGGGAGCCATTGTCTGTCACGATTTCGTAGGGGACTCCGTACCTGCAAATCCCATGTTTCAAAATGAATTTTTTTACCTCTGTGTCACGGACTTGCTTGAAGGCTTCTGCTTCGACCCACTTGGTGAAGTAGTCGGTGATCGCCAAAGATGTATACTGCTGTCTTGGCAAGAGGGTAGTTTTCCTACTATGTCCATCCCCCATTTCATAAAAGGCCATGGAACAATAGATGGGTGTAGCTTCTCTGGTGGGATATGACTGATTTGTGAGTGCCTTTGGCATGAGTCACATTTTCTCACAAAGTCTATAGCATCAGCCCTCATAGTTGGCCAGTAGTACCCTGTCGTTAGTGCTCGGTGGGCAAGGCTTCTGGTTCCATACTAGTTGCCACATTCTCCTGCATGCAACTCAGTCAGAACATGTCTGGCTTCATTATTAGTTACGCACCTGAGTAGGGGTCCTGAATAGGATCTCCTATAGAGTTGTCCGTCGAGGAGCGTGAAGCGGCGCCTTTTCCTTCACCTCCTTGCATCGCTATTGTCTCCGGAAGTTCTCCGACAAGTATAATTCTATCGAGTTGTCCAACTGTTCGCCAGGATTTCACCACCGTCCGCCGGGTTCTCCTTCCATGTTGCGTGCCATTGTACATACACCATGTGAATAGTCACCGCAATGTGGTATGGATGGTTGCTCCTAGGTTGGCAAGGGCGCTTGCGCGGTCATGGTCCATCCCGGTACCGCGAAATAGAAAACCCTCAAGGAGGATCGCAACTTTCGCTAGCTTAAGATAAGCACCATCTTGTATCCTCGGTTTGGTATGAGCCCGCAATTGTTAACTACTAATTGTGAGTCCGATCAACTCGAGATTTTTATGCCCATGTCACGAGCCGTGCCGAGGCCACTATAAGCGCCTCATATTCGCACTCGTTGTTGGTTGCTTTGAATCCACATCGATGGCTCTTTGAATTGTGTCTCCTTCCGTGAAGTAAGGACTATGCCAAGTCCACTTCCTCGGTGTTACCGAGCCATCGACTAAAAGCTTCCACCGCAAGTTGTCCTTCTCCGCAAACAAAACAACTACTTTTTTGTCGACCTAATTTAGTTGGAGTGAAGTCCGCTATGAAGTCCGCAAGTGCTCAGGACTTGATGGTCAGTCCTTGGAAGGAAACGCCATACTCAAAGTTCAACCGCCCATTTTGAAGTCTACAGAGACCTCGAGCTTGTAAGACATTGCGAGTGGAAAGTCGGTGAGAACTATGATTGAGTGGCATTGGAAGTAAGGGCGTAGCTTCCTTGCTGCAGTGACCAGTGCGAGGGCTAGCTTCTCCACCGGTCAGACGAAGTTTCAAAGATCCAAGAGGGACTTGCTCACATAGACCGAGCCGGTTTCCATCTTCTTCTCGACTAGGACGCCACTCAAGGTCAGGTTTGAGACCGCAAGGTAATGAACAGTCTCTCCAACCTTGTGCTTCGAGAGTACCGAGATGTGGTGAGGTAATGCTTGATTTGTTGCAAGGCGCCCTCACACTGCCCGTCTAATCGAAGTCTTTCTTCCGTAGTGTCAAAAATGGTCGACACTTCTAAGACTTAGGTATGAATCACGAGGGTCGCTAGCCTCCTACCAATTTTTGCACATCCTTAATACACTTGGGGGAAGGGATGTTAGCAATAGAACAAATTTGATCAGGGTTAGCCTCAATACCTCTCTGTGTGACCAAGTACCCAATGAATTTCCCAGAGGAGACTCCAAATGAGCAATCGTCGATTCAACTTCATGTTATACATGCGGAGAATTGAGAAGGCTTGGAGGAGGTGGTCTAGGTGTTCGGCCGATCAATGACTTGACCAAAGATGTCGATGTACACTCCATGGTGTCCCCAAAGATGTCGGGCGAACATGCGTCGATTGCTACCGTAAGTGGCTCCCCATTCGAGTCCAAAGGGCATGACCTTGTAATGTATGGTTCCCTTTCCATGACGAAGGTTGTCTTCTCTTGATCTTCGTGCATCAATATCCGTTGTAATTTAGGAAGGCCCATGAAGCTTAGAAGCTCATGTCCTATTGTAGCATCCACTAGCATGTCTATGTGCGGAAATGGAAAAGAATCCTTCGCATGCTTTGTTGAGATCGGTGAAGTCGATGCACACCGCCACTTGCCATTCTTCTTCTTTACTACCACAACGTCACAACCAAATTGGTAGTGTACTTTACTGATCGATCCGACATCGAGCAACTTCGGACTTCTTCATTGATAACCTCATTTCGCCTCGAGCGAACTTCCTCCGCTTCGCTCGACCGTGGGTAGTCCGGGTCCACTTCAAGCCCGTGGTGATCACTTCCTGTCGATTCCTATCATCGCTTTCATGTAATAGCTAGAGACTCACGTTGGGATCCTCTCACCCAAATAATTCAACATCTTCTCCTCCAACTATTGGATTATCGACATGTGGCAAGTTAACCAAATCACAATAAACTATAGTTAATTTAATTATGGAAACACCAATGTTTATCTTGAAACTGCAATTAAGTCTACTTATTAATGAAAATTATATGATTATGGGAAAATGGCAACAAACCAGGTTAATCTAATACTAACGGTAATTGGCTCAACCTTAATTTAGAAAAATGGTGTAAATGTAAAACGAAGGATAATAAAATAAAATAAAATAAAATAGAAAGATTAGAAAAAAGAAGTACAAAATTTGAAATTTTATTCAGAAAGGGTATTTACTAATTAACAACATTTATGTTTTTAAAATAAAAAATCAGTTTGTTAATAACATAGTAGTATATAAATATTTTATTATCAATATCATTTCATCTATTTTTAAAATAACAATAAATAGTTTCCTAAATTAAAATTAAAAGGGTAAACTACTTTTACTTTTTTAAAACAAAATCTTTCTGAAAATGATATAACCACTTTTACAGTTTACTGTTTTTAATTTTGGTGTAATTTGTTTTGATGTGTGATAGTAGTAGAATGAGAATTTTTATGCGAAATTAGTTACAGAAATAAATCTTCATTGTTGACATGTTGCCATGTTGGTATCTTTTTCCTAATCTTTCTAGTTTGACCGGGATTAGTATTATGCAAGACTTATGTTAATTATGTTTTCCAAAATTATACTTAACCATAATTTATTATGGTTAACTTGCCACATGTCAATAATCCAATAGGTGGAGGAGGAGATGTAGATACTTTTGGGTGAGAAGATCCCAAGCCATGTAGTACTATCAGACTTGTTCAATTTTAATGCAATTTCCCTTTCAAAAGAAAAAAAAAAAAAAAACAAAGCCACATATAGTTTGTTTTTAAAATAAATTTGTCCAAGTTTTTAACATAGAACCTATACATCTTTGCAGAAATTAGTGGTGAGAGACCCATACATCGTCAGACTTAGGAGCTATTTAGCAAAATTAGCTTCAGAATGATTAACTAGTCAGAATGATTAACTAAATGTAATCTAGGTGATTAAGGAGTCGATTAATGGTAGTTTAAATGATTTTAAATGTAGTTGTTAGCAAATTAAATAAATAATTTCAGATTTTGTAAAATGACATAAAAGGGCATTACTCTTATTTTTATTTTCTTTAACCTTTCTCATCATATTATTAGTCTATAGTTTTTTTAAATAATAGTACATCACATTTTATCCAATTATTCTAATATATATTCAATGTACTTTACATCGCCACTTTAATAACATCATCAAAATTATCAGAAGTTGAAAGAAATATTCGTTGAGCATTTTAACTTAGTAATGAAAAAAATCAGTAATTGATGTGTACTACATGTATGCATTTTAAAGAGATGCTATGTATTAATCTTTACGCTAATAAAACAAGACACAAATATAAAAGGATCGAACAATATAAAATATGTTTAGAATAATAAATAATAAAAGCGGTAGTTTTTCCTTTTTTTTTTTTTTTCTTATTTGCGCCCTGATATTTTCGAACGAAAAGATAAGCATTCTTTTTGAAAAAACTAACTTGGTAGCTTCTTAACCAAATTGATTTAATAAGTCATGTTGCTCACGAATCTAGCCTTTTTATTAATCAATTAAAAACTCATCTAAATTAAAGTTTCAGTAGAAATGATTCTAAGTTAACAGATAAGCAGGCACTTTGGCAGGAACAGAGCTCACTCACACTCTCTTCAAAATCAGGGCAGAAAATAAATTACAGTTAATAGGACGTTTGAAGTGATAATTAAAAGCGTAAAATTGGAAAATGATTAGAAGGACAGCCTCAAAGCCTTACATCGTCCAGCCATGTAAGACTTTATTCTCTCATATCGCAGGGAATTGCATAGCACCATGAAGTGCGAGTCGAAGAGCCAGAGTTTCAAAGGCTGTGTTTCAGCAAATCCAAATGTGGTTCGGTTTGCAAGACCCAAGGCTTTCACGGTGGACACGGGCTTTCGCCATCGCTGTTACTGCACCAGACACTGCTGATCATGATGAATTGAAGTCTACCATGCATGCAACTGAATATTGCATATTTAAAGTATACTATATATTGAAGTTTCTGCTTATGGATGTTATGTATCGTAATAACTTTGCAAGAAAGATTTCCATCTTTTATTGCAAAGGGGTGTGACTAAATTAATGTGTGATTTGGTGTTTCATATTGTGATGATGTCTTGATCTTTATCATCGCGAGTTTTAGTACTGTTTTTGTTGTTGAAGCAGGCAACATTTGTTCTGCTTTTGGGTGTTAAATTAATTGTGTCAAACCTATGTTTATGGAACACTTGAGATGTATGAGTTGAGGAAAAAGATATCATTAAAAGGAATCCATAATTGGTGAAACTACAATAAAAGTTAAAGAAGCCCCAAAAAACTTCAACTATGGGACTCTACCTAGTTCCTCTCCTACAACATACACTAAACAAAACAAGGCAAAAAAAGTCTATGACAATTCCTACAACTCATCAAAGGAGTCATCTTCTTCTTGTTCACCAGAGTTGTTCATGCCACTTTTCTCGTAGGCCTTCTTCATCACAGGATTACAAAGAGCTTCCAAATCCGTCATTTGCTCCTGAACTCTTCCCTGCTTGCATCTTGGTTTACATCCAACCACCCATAACCTCCTTCAATGCCTGGTTAACAGTTTCCTTGTCATCAGGATCAATATTCTCGGAGAAGTTTCCTTTTTCATTGACAGTATTTTTCATGCTGAAGACATAAGTTTCGAGTTTGTTTCTGGCCTCGATTCTATCCTTCATCATCCTGTCTTCCTCTGCAAACTCCTCTGCTTCTTCCACCATCCGTTGAATCTCTTCGGTGCTAAGGCTTCCGCTTTCTGTCGTCGGATGGTGATGGATTTCGTCTTTTGGCTGCTTTGTCCTCTGCTGTCACGTAGGATCCCGCTTACATCGACATTGAAGGTGACCTCGATTTGTGGCACTCCCTTAGAGCTGGGGCAATGCCGGACATGTCAAACTTACCAAGGTCTTGGCAATCCTTTGTCATTGCTCTTTCTCCTTGATAGACACTGATTGATACCGTCGACTGCTGGTCTTGATAAGTCGTGATGACCTGGGATCTTTTGGCTGATTGGGGTGTTCTTGGGATCACCTTTGTCATAACCCCGCCTACTGTCTCAATGCCTAGACTCAGTGGTGTAATATCCAACACTAAAGCCTCTTTACTTTCTTCACCACTAATGATACCGCCTTGAACTGTAGTCCATAAGCCACTGCTTCATCAGGATTCACACCCCTGTTCAATTCTTTCCCATCAAAGAAGTCCTTAAGAAGCTGTTGCACCTTTGGTATCCTAGTGCTCCCACCAACTAATACGATCTCATGGATCTCCGACTTTTTTAACCCAGCGTCCTTCAACGCCTTCTTTACTGGCTCCATAGTCCTCTTGAACAAATCCATGCTCAGTTCCTCTAACCTCGCCTAGTCAGAGACTCGAGAAATCAACACACCGTCAACAATGACTCGATCTCAATGCGCACCTGATGCTGGTTACTCAAGGCCCTCTTGGCTCGCTCACACTCCTTTCTTAGCTTTCCAAGCGCCTTGTTATCTTTACTGATGTCTTTGTTGTACTTCTTCTTGATCGACTTGACAAAATGATTCATAACCCGTGATCAAAATCTTCTCCTCCTAAATGAGTGTCCCCGTTAGTCGAGAGGACCTCAAAACTCCACCATCAAGGCTCAGTATACTGACATCAAACGTCCCACCACCAAGGTCGAAAACTAGGATGTTCTTCTCTTCATTCTTGTCCAGACCATAGGCTAGTGCAGCTGCTGTTGGTTCGTTGATTATACGAACCACATTCAGCCCTGCTATTGCCTGCAACCTTAGTCGCCTGTCTTTGTGCATCATTGAAATAAGCTGGAACAGTTACGATCATGTGTTTTACTTTCTTTCCCAAGTAAGATTCAGCGTTTCCTTCATCTTACGCAACACCATAGCGCTGATTTCCTCAGGACTAAAGGCCTTAACTTCACCACCCTTCATTGTCACCTGAATGAAAGGCTTCCTCTTTGTTAATGATTTTGTAAGGCATCAACTTCATGTCCTTCTGAACCTCAGGATCATCAAATCTGTCAAATCAACATTCATTATTAGAAACCTGCACATAAAATTAAAACAAGATCGAAAAGCATGGGGAGCAAATTTAAAACAAACTCACTTTAATCCAATTAGTCTTTGACATCAAAGATAGTACGTTCTGGGTTAAGAGCTGCTTGAATCTTCGCATCCTCGCCAACCAAACGATCTGTATCAGTAAACGCGACCACGAGGGGTGATTCGATTTCCTTGGTCATTCGCTATGATCTCAACTTTACCATCTCTGTAAACCCCAACACATGAGTAAGTTGTTCCCAGGTCAATACCAATCACAGTCCCTTCTGACCTTGTCTGGTTGTGCGCTTCCGGTTGCTACTGCTATGCCTACCAAGAACTCTGTCACAAGAAGAAAAAATCCAAAAATTAGTCCATGAAAATCCAATTGATGATTAAGAAACTTCCAATCGAACTAATTACTAGTACACCGAATTCACATTATTATCATATAGATTGAAGTTAAAAGAAGAAAAATCAACACAGGAACCATGAAAATATATGGCCTAAATCGACATCGATTTAACTCCACGATTATCCTTGAGCCAGATAAACTGTTTAAGGATTACTAATTGAGTAACTGAAATTGTCACAGACAGCTAATATCATAAATACAAAAATCGATAATCTGTGATATGTTCTGTTAAGTGCATAAATACGCAAGTTAAGTAAATAGTTATCTGACAGTAAACCAAACAACAACTGATTTATCTTTGGTACAACTCGTACAGCATGGTGATTTTGAAGTGTTGTGATAAATAATCTATCTCATCTAAAATCTCTAACAATGTTGTAACTATAATCTATCTAAGAGAGCAAATTTACCTGAAAGGAAGAGCAGAAGAAGGCAGAGGAAAGATATTTGGAGCCGTTGCGTCTCATGTTTTATGTTCTGTATGTATATATGTGTGATGAATGAATTTTTCTTTTTGGCGGATGAGTAATGACTATTTATAGGTTTTGATTTTTAAAGTTCTAAATATGTTTCCGCAATGCAGCCAATGGTTTGGCGCCACGTTAGGCTTAATCATCATATTAGGACATGTCCAATAGCTGAATGCCACGACGAGTTTATGACCTAGATCCAGCATTAAAGTAGTATAATAACTCAATAGTTGGCTCATGGGAGTCTTCCGATTTTGTCTCAATTTGGTATCTGACAGTGCAATTCAATATGACAGCTAAGATCACAATCATAAGAAAGGTCATAAGCAATGCAAAATAGGTACAATGTGGCATAATCTTGAGTGGGGTGCAATTGAACAATCAAACAAGTGAATCCAAAAGCAAGAAGCAATCAAACATATAGTATCATGCAATCAACCCACAAGAGTAAATAATTAGGAACTAACGACGATCAACCAAGTAAAACTCGAAATTAATGGAAGAAAGAAGTTTTCAAGCCAAAGTACCTTTAAATCGCAAAAGAGTGGTGTAAGAGACTTGAAATTGGGGAAATAATCAAAAGGATGAGAAGAAGAAAAGAGCTTTTTTTTTTTTTACTCGCCACAAGTAGTTTTCTTTATCGTATATATATATATATATATATATATATATATATATATATATATATATATATATATAGTCGCAGGTTCTCGCCGCGGCGAAGAATAAATCTCGCAGCGGCGGAAACTTACGAGACAAACATCGAAAGACTCGCCACAAGAAAGCAAGATGCTTCATTACATGAGAGTGAATTTTTCGCAAAAAATTCACTTGCACTAGTTCAACCTCGCATCGCAAGATCTAAACTTCAAGCCTCAGCTAGTGTTTACGAGTTTCCTCGTATGAGTGCAAAGGTCCCACCTTCCAGAGACACAACTAAACTAAAAATAGTCTAACAATACGAAATAACAAGCAAGTGTACGGAATGAAAATTAGTCTAAATGAATGAAAAACAAAAGGGGCATTTGTTTAGAGTCGTTAGCTCGACTGCTTCCACTCTGTGGTCAATGGAGCTTGATTCTTCCTGCTGGAGTGTGTCTTTTTTCCCTGCTGATAAGTATGAGTGTAGAGTGGCCCGTGTGTGCACCTATGTATGTCTTCGTATGAACTCGGGCAACAAGATATGGTATATTAGCGGTCAGAACTCACGCTGCATGCCATGTACCTCAAAGGTGCAAAGCGATCGTGAAGATTAACAATCATGCGTGTGGATTTGATGAAGGCGCCCCAAAAGCAAAGATATCCTTCTCCATGTCTTTCCCTTCACCTCGATGAGTCCACAATCACGAAATCATTATAACCACAACACCGTCCAGTGTAAGTGGAACATCTTCAACTATACCCATACACCTGCTCCTCATTCCATTAGCTAGCAAAACGAAGCATCTACGAGGCTCTAATCCTTTTAAGTTAAGCTCCTCGTAAGTAGCAAAAGTCATCGACATTACGAACTTCGTGTCAATACAATACCACCTCGACGAAGTTACCAATACCGACAACCAAGTTAAAACTCTCAATCATCGACACTCTTTTCTAGCTTTTAAATTACAGAGTAGTGGGATCCACAAGAAAGTGATTCGTTCCACATTCGCCTTCTCATCGAATTGCAGAACCACGTGTGACCACATGCATCTCCTTTTTGTCAACTCTCACTTCTACTAGCTCCTCAAGCTGATCAGTGCAAGTAGCAAGAACATATTTCACTTTTCTTGGCTCATCAAAAGTGACTTCGACAGCTAGAACTCTATGGGTTTCTGTGGTCATTGGAGACTTACCCTTTTGTCTTTGCTCCATGTGACTCAATAGATCCCCCAAGGTCCTCTCTAACCGCTACTTCTCAATGCCGAATCAACCGATCATTCCTCGCTCAATTTCCTTTGCCTCATTCCGTAACCTCTCGGATCACTCTATGTAGTTCCCGATTTCGATCGAGCTTCCTCGCCAGCTTCCACTGATTGTTCATCTACCGACTATCTCGAGTCGGCCAGCCATTAATAATCTCCGAAGCTTACATATGTTAGCTCTATGCCCAAGGTTACCGCAGAGACTACATTGCTCATCCATCTGTGTGCCTGAAGTAGAGATAGTGCCAAGCATCCTCATCTCTCCGATTTGATCCATAAAATCGCAATCACTAACCCTTGAGAGTTCTTCCACAGTTCTAACCATACCCCTTCGAGACCGACTACTCGAAATGGGAAACAAAGAAGAAGCTTATCAAATGCTTCGCTCAAGGCAAAGGAGGTGCCATAAGGATGGTCCCATCAACAATCATGTCAACCATATTCTGAGCTTCCCAATCTAAGCCCTCATAAAACCTGATACAAAGATCCATCTCGGACATCCTGTGGTGGGGGCATTGAGAAAGAAGATTAAAAAACCGTTCCCTTGCCTCATAGAAACTCTCCTCACTCATCTGCATAAACTTCAAAATCGAGACGAGTCGCCTGCCTTCTCAACAGATAAAACTTGTTCATGAAAGTCAGACATGAGCATCCCAAGTAAGAAATGATCCTCGATGGTTTAGAAGCCGCCTAGCCTTATCCTGCATGCAAATGGGGAAGACCTTCTTCCTGATCTCATCATCGGTAACAGTAATTCCACCTGCACTTAGCGGAATTCTAGATATCAACCCCTCAAATTTCTTCAGAAACCGAATGACATCCTCATTATCCTTTCCGTAGTATTTAGGCAGGTCATAAAAGTGATGAGGTTTAATTTCCATGTTCCTGGCATCATTAGATGTAACAATTGTCGACTTTCCATTTTTATCTCGCCAGTCGCATGTAAGCCCCATATGTCAGCCGAGCCATCGGAATCTTCTTCTAATAACCTGTTGTTAAAGCTACACAACTAGAAAGCCTTGAAAGATTCTTAGTTTCTGTTAGTGCACTAAAACTTCAGGTTCAAAAAAAAAAAAACAAACAAACAAAAATCACACTCAAACGCAGCAGTAGGAATTAATTCCCCGGCAGCGGCGCCAAATTTGATGAGCTCAAATTATACTCTAAAATAACTTAAGAGAATAAGCTGTATTTGTAGACTAAGCCTAACTCGGTATCGTTCTCTAGGGAATTAATCAAGCTATGCAACGATTGAGAATGAAAAATTGTTCGAGAGAAACAGATTGGTTTGAATGTTGTTATACCCCTTAAACTAGATTAACGTAAGGTAAATAGATAGATTTAAACAAAGAGAGAAAGCGAACACTGTAGTGATGATCCAGTTATACTAATTCGATCTAGAGTAATCATTCATACTTGTCACATGGTTGGTGTACATAAATCAATCAATCCAACTTAACCAAGTTGTTCTTTGAAGAAATCGAATGAGAAATCGTCAGGTTTGTCAAACCGACGATTCTTAACCAAAATAAATTATAATTTTTAATTCAGCTTATTGGATTGAAGGTTTTACGAATATATCAAACTAAGACAAACCTATATGAATGATTGAAGAACCCTAGAACGAATATGCATAATCTTCACATACTACCGTATTCGAAGGTGTTTAGATACTCATACTTGAGAATTGCATGCAAAGATTCATGGTAATGATCATATGAAACATAGATGAGAAACTCGCATGCAATAACATACAATTCAATCAATAGAGATAAAGAACGAATTGTAAAGAAGAAAGCAATAGAGAAATCAATACCAATAATCCGATGTATAGAATCAATGAATAACCAAGCTCCAAAGATGTCTCAATGTCAATGTCTGAATCTAGGAGCTTTTCCTATGCCTATCTAGGGTAAAAGGAGTTATGTCTGAAGTTATGGTGAAAGAAATCTATTTAAAGGAGAAAAAAGAGTAGAATCCTAGCAGAATTCGACCAGAAAATCGCCCAGCAAATAAGCTCTCGGGAACTCTCGCCGCGGCGAAGATGCTTTCTGATAGTCACTTTTCGATGTCTGTATATTTTTCTTAAAGAAGAATTTGGCTACGATTTTGGCACAAAAGTTGTAGCCCTTTGAATTATCTTTCCATGGCCACTGAGATCAGGTAAATCGGACTTCATATGCGAGAGTTATGTCTAAAATGGCTAGACTGCTCCGTAAATCATCACTTTTGCAAGTCACGCTAAAACGCCTCTCAATTCTTTGTCCGAACTCCGAATCCACTTCCGTCTTTGCCCAATTACTCTTCATTCAGAGATCTATAACCAATGTCTTCAGTCCGATTTTCACCTTCGGGATCAAATAACACAAAAAATCCTACAAAACACAAACAAAGTACCAAAGCATAAAAACATACAAAAACACTATAAAACTAAGGTCAAAGACTAACAAAAGACCGCTAAAAAGGACCAAATGAGACGTTAGAATATTGTCTCATCATGCTTGCACCAAATACTTATCGCTCAACTGAATTGCATTGATACTTCTCGAGTTTGAGTTCGTTTCTTTCGTGCTCTTTCCGGTATTATGAGAGTTTGATTGAAATTTATGATTCTTAATTACGTAAGATTCAGTTGACGCTAGGTAACTTTTCATGTAGTACTTGAACCATCCAATTTAAATTTGTTCTTTTGACAACAACTTTGACCGTACTTTTTGAACCGGATCGTAATTGAAAATTAATTTTCGAGGGGTCTTACTGATGTGCTTAAATTACTACTTAGAAAACAAGTAGAAAGCAGTTGTTGTAGACAGACAATGCTAAACAGAGTCGTTCGCTAAAGAATCAATTAAGCTACCACAACGATTTGAAAGCAAATAGTTACCCGGAAAACAGCTGTTTGTTTGATTTTGATTACTTCGATAACTAGAAAATAGAAAAGCGTATAAACGGTTTTAACAATGAGAGAAGAGAACACAACTGTTATGATCGAGTAATGCTAATTCGCTCTAGGGAAATCGTTCATATTTGTTACACGGTTGGTGTACATAAATCGATCAATCTAACCTCAATCAATCGTCATTTGAGTATTTTGAACTAGAGAAATCGTGGGTCGTCAATCCACGATCCTTAACCGAAAACGATTTAGAAAATCTTAAACTAGCGAATTGGATTGATAGTTTTTACGAAGATTTTGAACTAGACGAACCTATATGAACGAATCTTAACCCTAGAATCGAATACACAAAACCGTCACATAACTACGGTGTTCGAGGATTTAGCTACTCATCGAGAAGCAAAGATCAAGAATTCAAGGTATTGATATGATAAACATAGGCATATTGATAATCGCATAAGCTCATACGAATCGAAAAACAATAGCAACACGAATCGAAGAGATAAAACGATGGAGAAATATCAAATATTGCCAGGAATTCGATATCGATTCTTCAACAATGATGAAAACCAAACTCCAATTATGTTTCAATGTCAAAGTATCAATATGGAGTTTTTTTCTAAGAACTAGGTTAAAAGAAAGTATGAGAGAAAAATCCTCATTATAAGCTAATAAGGAAAAATAGAAAATCAGTTCTGCATCTCTCGCCACGGCGAGCCTTCTTTATCAAAATATATATAACTTTCGCATAATCTCGCCGCGGCGAACAAATTTCTTCGCCGCGGTGAGC
Organism: Plantago major; assembly: GCA_026545765.1. Taxonomy (NCBI): domain Eukaryota; kingdom Viridiplantae; phylum Streptophyta; class Magnoliopsida; order Lamiales; family Plantaginaceae; genus Plantago; species Plantago major. The sequence goes on from JAIFAC010000058.1 coordinate 47,499, forward strand.
TTCGATCTTCAAACAGGGCTTTATTCGAAAATTCGCCATGAAGCCTCCCCGATGGATTTATTGGGGCTCTCGTAAAATCTCGCCAATTGCTTCGCCTCGGCGAGCCTCTTCAGCACTTACAATGCCAGTTTTGCAAAATCTCGCCACAGCGAGCCTCTTTAGCCGAAAGATTGTTGCCCTTCGTAAAATCTCACCGCGGCGAACCTTGTTAATCTCAACTTCTCATCTTCAGCTCAAAATTATCGATTCCTGTAAAACAACACCAAAACACCAAAGCATAAAAATGCACAAAAAATGCTAGAAAACTATGAACGAAGACTCACAAAGACCGCTAAAAAGGACCAAAAGAGACTCCAAATTATCGTCTCATCACTTACACTTATTGTTTAGGTATTTATATAAATTGTGTATGTTTAACTATAAATTGATGATATTTGTAGTTTCATTCTTTTTTTTATAGAGTTTTTGTATTTTTGTACAATTAAGGTGTATGTGTGAATAACCTATTTTTATACTGGAATTGATGATGTTTTAATGGTAGATAGGTGACGTTTTAATATATTTTTTTTTTCATCTTTTGAAGTTCTTATTGTTTAGGTTTATATGTAAATGGTGTATGTTTGGGTGTAAATTGTTGATGTTTGTGGTTTTATTCTGTTTTTCTTGTAGTTTTCTGAAGTTTTGTAGATTTTTGATGTGTATGTGTGAATAACCTATTTTTATACTGAAATTGTTGATGATTAAAGGTAAATAGGTGATATTTTAATATAGATTTGTTGTTTCATCTTTTACAGTTATTATTGTTTAGGTTTTTATGTAAATTGTGTACGTTTAGATGTAAATTGTTGATATTTGTAGTTTAGTTGCCTTTTAGTTTATAGAAATTCTTTAGTTTTGTAAAATTGGTACCTTTTTCATTGTGAATTGTGCATGTTTATATTGTAATTGTTGATGTTAAATGTCAAATATGTGATGTTTGTTGATGTTTTTATTTTATATACTAGGTTTTCTTTAAAAGAGTGGTCGAATAAAAAAAATATTGATGACAAAGTTGGAGACATGGAGTAAGGGGTCGTCTAACACGTTAAGGGTGTGAAGATTGCGGATGTAGAACTTTTTTTTTTTTTTTTTGCTAAGATGATTTGTAGTTTGTATTTAGTGAATTTGAATATTTTTATTGTTTGATATGTAATGATATTTATTGTTTGATAAATAAAATTAAATTTTATGTTTATTTCTGAATATTGTGTTTTTTATTGGATAAGTAGGTTGTCATGATTTTACGTTAAACATGTATAATTATATACTAAATATATGCAATTTGATCTAAAATATCAATATGATTGATGTATGCATGAATCCATGATGAGCAGTATATTTTTTTTAAATGCGGGTCAACCCGCAAAAAAGTCAAGGTGTATAGTTTTTTTTTTTTTTTTTTTTTTGTAAATTTGATATATTTTTCTATTAAGTATAACTCTAAAATACTATTAATATATCGCAGACTTTTAATATATCGCATTTTGGAGACGTAATCTTTATGTATACCCTAATACTCATGAAGTCGCATTAATTATTGTAATGTAATTTCATCTCTCTAACCGTATTTTATCTTTGTAATAGCCCATCTACCAAAATACTTTTTATTTTTACTTTTTTAACTTTAACTACTCACTTAAAAATGCAAGGTACGAAAATGAGCCCTAGACCCAAGAGTTATTAATTTCGATAAAGATTAAGAAGTATAACTAATTTGTAAAATTTCTCTCATCTTTAACAGAAAAGGACCGATTAGCAATATCATTAGGTTTCAGGAAACTATTGAGAGCGAACTAATTAAGGATTAGGAACGAGTATATTTTGGAAACTTATTATAAACCTTCAATATAAGCACAACACAATAGCTTCTTCTTGTGATATTATCAACAAACCCATCGATTCACAGCTTGATCTTCAATCACTCGATAGCTAGAAACTTAATTTAATTTCTTGCTAGCTCAGTGAGGCCATGGCTGACGATGACAATGGCTGGAGTATTATAACTCATTGGGGAATCACGACAGAAAGCTCGTTTCGAAGGCGTAGGCTGTTGAAGACCTGGATCCGCAGAAAACATCGTATCACCTTCAAGTTTTCCGGCACCGTAATAAGACTGGATGATGAATCAAATTCGCCTCCTGCCGGTGATATTGACAAGAGTTTTGTTCACTACCTTAGTAAAAATTGCAATGCTGCAGATGTGCAACGTATGCGCAGGGCCATTGAAACACAGCTCTATATCTGGTCCATACCGCTACATGGACTTGTACCGACGCTAGTTGCCAAAACAATGGACCAGATTGAATCTTCCCGTGATTCTTGGGATAATGAGTTCTTTGTTGAGCTTAGCTGCCTACAGATTGATTGTCTCAGACTTGATCACGTGTTAAGTGTTATGGGGTTTATGCCCTTCAATGAGGATGCTAGTGTTCCTAATGTTCGTCGAACCGATGAATCAGCTATTAGAAAAGTACTGGAGAGTAAGGTGATGATGTCGTCGAATGAGAATTGCGTGATTTGCTTGGATAAGCTTCCTGCCGATTCTGAGGTGGTTAGTATGCCGTGTTCGCACACGTTTCATGGTAATTGTATTGAGAAGTGGCTCAGGACCAGTCATTACTGCCCAAATTGCCGATTCGAGATGCCAACAGGTGCTTGAGATCAATAGTTAGTGAGCTAGCTAGCTACATTGCACAGTTCATAAATTCGAGTTTGAACTACCCAGATCGATGTTGAGTTTTTAATTTCACATATGCAATTCTTCATGTAATTATCACATTAAATTGTACTCCAATTGATAAATTATTAAATAGGTCTCTTGATCAAATACTTTACATGAATGTCGAATGCATCACACTTGCACGTTTTTACATGTTGCAGATCTAAATTTTCATTATATAGTTCAATTGAAGTTTAGACTATTACCGTTTGAGATTTATTCGTGGTGAAAGTTCAATTTTGTTACCGCGAATTAATGCAAACTGGACATGTGACATGGAACAGAGGGAATATCAATGTCCAAACATAAACCTAAACCTTCTGAATCTAAGTATGCAATACACATCAATTTTATCATTGCCATAATAAACTCGAGTTTCTCAACTCACGCAAATTAATATACAGTATCCATATTACATTCTCAGTTTTGAGTTACATATGGCTTTTCTTTTGCCCCATGGAGGCCATGGACGATAACAACAATGCAAAGTTTTGTGTTGCACTTCAACATCAACAGGAAAAGCTCCTTCGAATCCGCAGGATGTTCAAGCAAAATTCGATCAAAGCATATCGCATCACGTTCAAATTGTGCTGCAGAACATTAACAAGAGTGAACGATGGATCAATTTCAGAATCTGAAATAGTTTAAGGACCCAGATTTGACACTAAACTAACACTACCAGGAAGTCCAGTGTCTATAGAACACCTGTTCTGCTGTAGCTTGAACCGATGTTCTGAAAACACTGCTCTTCGGTAACCTAATCACAAACTTATACTTGACACTAAATAAACAGCGGAAATAAACAAGACAAGATATAAGTTTCTAGCAGATTATATTGCTATAATCCACCGAGCCTCAAAGCGAAAATATCCACTAATCAATTACGTTAATGAATACAAAACTAGTCTAGATTTATTCTTACGAATATCTCTAGATGCAAAACAACCGAGTAGACGTAAAAAGCTACCTATCAATCTCTAACCTATAGAGAACACTAGATAGATACAACTCGGAAAACCTTAGACAATACACGAATCTATATAAATATTCTTGGAAGAAAAATAAGCTTGCTTCGCGTATTATCTTCAATGTCGACTCATGTATATATAGGCTTGATACCTGCTCCTGATATATAGTAGAGTCCTACATTGATTCTCGTTATAACCTTGTAAGTAGAATCCTAGTCGGATTCTCCTTCCTTCCTTGGCACACACGAATACACACTCCTTGTTCTACTCATCTTCGATTTGCTCAAATCTCCTAGATTCCATGAGATCTTGTATCCTAAAATATCTGCACATAGAATACAACTAAAACTCTGGAACAATATTAGAGTTAGAATAAAGGTAAAAACTATACTAAATATAAATATCAAGGTGACTTATCAACTAGTGAGGCGAGAACACTTAATCCACAGTGTTCTTAACACACTAGTACAAATACTGTGAATGTTATCAAAACACCCCCAGTAGTCACACTTACATTCTCCCCCTTAGTTTTTGCCTTTCTTCACATCACTTAAAACCTGTAACACATGTCCACAAAATATACTAACCAAACAATATAAACGTAAGAGAAATTGCTCCCCCTCAAATTCATAATGATCGTGCTAGCATAATTCAGCAAAAGATCCAAAACATCACAGAATCTAGAATTCAGAATATTACAGACCCACAATAAACAAAAATAGAAGTAGTGCAGTGTCTGAATTAAAATAGAAAAGATAGTAATTCCACTGGTGTTTGCAAAGCACCACTATTCTCCCCCTGGATGTGTGGAAAGCAAAACATCCAGATTAGCCTGCACCTACTGCAAGCCCGCAATCTACTGTGCAATGAGGTCCCTCTGAGCCTGTAGCACCGCCCTAGGTACCGGAAGCATCCCGTCATCTCTTGCTTCTCCACCAGCCGCATCAAACCACGGTAAGTCCAAATGATGAGCTCCTCCAAGCATGCTCTAGGTAATTTTCATGACTCCAGGTGTGTCAAACACATCCTTAGCCCTTGGAGTAAAACCTTACCTCGTAAGTACCCTGAAGAGGAGTGCTGGATAGGGCAATACAGTGGTGCCTTTGTAAGAGAATTCGGCAAGATGAGCAAAAATCCGTGCACCCAGATTTACTGGATTTGGGGGCCATTGAGAGTGAAGGAAAATAGAGAATTTGAAAATGTAAGAGAGAATGGAGGTTGGGAGAGTGAGTGACTGTGAGAAGGTGAGTAAGAAAGAAGAAGAGAAGGACGAAATTTATGGAAGGAGATGAACAGACGAAAGGAAAAAGGGGGAAGAAAAACGTTTAGTGAGAAAATCAAGGAGTGGACGGCTGAGTAATGGGAGTAATGGAGCACTTCACTGTAAACATACTAAATTTTGGAAATTAGTATTAAAGACAAATAAATCTTGTGAGCAATGAAGAATAGTGAGTAACTTATAATCAACAAGTGATAAATATTAGTATTTGAGAAATAATTCTATTTTAATGGTACAGTAACCAACAGAACTAAATCTCAGTACTAACTAACCCAACATAATCTAATTACTCAACTTAACACCCATAACCCCATGCACCCCATGCAGAGAAAAAAATAAAATAAAACACACAACATTACAACTCATTATAACCATGGTGTGTCCAGAACACCCCAACTCAAAGACAAAGTGAAGCTCAAACTAAACTCGAAACACAAACCTCCACATAGAAGAAGAAAGGGAAAGAAAAGTGTTGGCAGAACACACACATGGCCATGGTGTTGTCAGAACACCAATCACATGCACTATTAGATACACAAACCAAACATTTTATTAAACTCCAGCAAGATAACAAAATTTGAAGCAATTTTTTTTTTATATGTATTTGACTAGGGTAACAAATTGAATGAAGGTAGCCGGAACTCATATCATCCCAACCGTACCACAAGCCTTTTCAGCAACGTGGGTGAGTACATAGGCATCGAATGAGGACAACCGTACTTCAACACCCCAAGAACTCCAATGCGCATAAATTTACCACATCACCTTTTTAGAGAAAACCTCAAGTCAAATAGTCATACCAATGCAAAATTAACTCCATACACCCCAACACAACTACCGACTATATCCGTATCCCATCAACAACCATAAAGTAAACAAAAACAAGCGGAGTTTTTATCGTCCAGAGAGTAAAAACAATCCATACCTGTGAGACTTTAACCCATTAAATCACACGGTGTTCGCATACACACTAACACTTTATTTACAAAAAGGAGGCACATGTATTAGGAAAGTCAAGAGCCCAAAAAGTCAAGGAATTGAGAGAACTAGACACAAGAACGGTTAAAAACAAATAGTAACTGAAAGAAAGAGAAAGGAGAAGGATTTAAAAACAAGATCATAACACTTAACACCACAACCAAGCTCGTGTGTTCCGGGGTGTCATGGACACACCATTGCACTCAGATTTTAGACTATGCACATTCCAAAGATTTTCTAAGACTAAGAAATCTCTCAACATCCGTGGGTTTTGTAAAGATGTCACTAACCGATTAGTGGTTTCTATATGTCAATATCAATAAGCTTTGACTCGACCAAATCACGCAAAAAGTGGTGTCTAATATCTATGTGCTTTGTTCTGTAATGTTGGATGATTTTTCGATATATTAATAGCACTCAAATTATCACGTAACATCGTAAGAGTATCACCGTTTAAACCATAATCATGCAACATGTGATTTAACCACACCAATTGGGTGACACAACCACCGCAGCTATGTATTCGGATTCAAGGCTGAAGAGAGACATGCTGCTTTTTTATTGTACCAAGACACTAGATTATTTCATAAATAGAAACATCCACCACTAGTAGATTTTCTATCATCAAGATCCCCTGCCCAATCAGAATCACTATAACCAACAAGATTGGCATTATTGTTCCAAGAATACCAAATTCCCAAGGAAGCAGTTCCAGAGATGTATCTAAGAATCCTTTTAACAATACTAAATGAGAAGCACGAGGATCACCGACACCGCGCATACACATACGGAGTACATGAAGTCTGGTCGAGTGGCTGAGTGATATAGAAGACTGCCAATCATAGAACGATACAGGGTGTGATCAACACACTCTCCCGCACCATCCTTGGAAATCTTGATACTTGAGGACATGGGTGTCTTGTAGGGCTTTGTTGCAGCTAATCCAAACCTTTCCACTAGGTTTTTAGCATACTTTTCATGTGATAGAAACATGCCATTGGGTTTCTGCTTGACTTGCAAACCTAAAAAGAAGGAAAGTTCGCCAATCATGCTCATCTCGAATGTACCGCTATAGTTTCAATAAACTTATCTAGAGTAGACTTGTTAGTCGAGCCAAAAACTATGTCATCAACATAACCGAAAGCAACACACACATCTGTCTGAGATATGAGAATAAACAAAGTCCGATCACCTTCACCACGAATGAAACCAAACTTTAACAAAAATTCTGTAAGTCTATCATACCAAGCTCTAGGTGCTTGTTTTAAGCCAGAGAAAGCCTTATCAAGTTTATACACATACTCAGGATGATATGGATCAATGAACCCTTTCGTTGTTCAACATAGACCTCTTTGTCAATGTATCCATTTAGAAACGCTGCCTTAACATCCATTTGATACAAGGTAATGCGCAGATGACAAGCAATAGCAAAAAGTAGACGAATAGACTCAATTATAGCCACGGGAGCAAAAGTCTCATCAAAGTCAACTCCTTCAACTCGTAAACTCGAGCAACTAACCGAGCCTTATTCCTAGCAATTATATCATTTTCATCGCTTATTCTTAAAAATCCATTTAGTCCCAATTATATCGACATTATCGGCGTGGAACAAGAGTCCAAACTTTGTTTTGGTAAAATTGTAAGAGTTCTTCCCGCATTGCATTTATCCAATGAGTATCCTTAAGCACCGATTCACATTTTAGGTTCAAAGGAAGACACAAAACAAGAAACTTCAGACTGATCAAGAGTGTGTTGAAAACACATGAAGATTTACCATCTTTTATAATCCAAGCGCTCTTTGATACGCTTTCATACCATCGTGAGCTCACCAATGACCGTGTGGATGTATGATCTTTTCCGATTCGTATGAGGATCACGCCTTGCATTATCACCTGTCGGATGATCTTCAAATACTACACATGTTGTGTTGTCATCAGGTGGTGTTTCCAGAACACCAGTTGTATTGTCTGCTGAAGTACGTTCAGTATGTATGCAAGGGGATTTAGATGAATCTTCATCTTGCTCAGCATCTTATGTGTCTGACCCACTGTCAACCTGTTCATCAGTTGGAACTGGGACTCGAGCTGCTTCTGGTGTGTTAAACACACTGGGTACTCCATCAGTGGGTGTTTCCACAACACTGTACGGTTCTTCCTCAACCTGTACTTCTGCATAACTAACACAATCATCAAATACAACATTGACTGACTCCATAATAGTTCTGCGTGTAGGGACATAGATCCTATACGCATGACTATTTACAGAGTAGCCAACAAAAATTCCCTTTTCACTCTTAGGATCAAATTTACTCAATTTGTCCCTATCATTTAAGATATAGCAAGTGCACCCAAACACACCAAGATGTGCAACATTGGACTTCTTGTCTTTGAGAAACTCATAGGGAGTTTTGGTTGTACCTGGCCTAAGATAGACTCTATTGGTTAGATAACATGCAGTATTTAAAGCTTCAGCCCAGAGACGTTTGGAAACTTTCATAGAGTTCAACATTACCCTAGCCATTTCTTTCAAAGTCCTATTCTTACGTTCAGCTATGCCATTTTTCTGAGGTGTTTTGGGAGCAGAGTACTCATGAAAGATCCCATGTTCATCACAAAAGTCAGCAAAAGATTTATTCTCAAATTCAGTTCCATGATCTAATCTAATGCGAAGAACAGACGAACCATACAAATTGACTATACAAGCATGCAGTGTTTTGAACACACCAAAGGTTTCTGATTTTTCTTTAAGAAATTTAACCCAAGAATAACGAGAAAAATCATCAACAATCACATAAGCATATCTTTTACCACCAAAGCTATCAACTTCTACGGGACCCATTAGATCCATATGGAGTAGTTGAAAGCACTTACTAGTATCGACGTATTGTCCATCCGTGAGTACTGGGTTGTGAGGAGCTTTTGTTTGTTTCCCTTTGAGGCAATCCTCACATACTATTTTCCCTGGACTACTCAGCTTTGGAAGTCCTCTGACTGCTTCAATCTTGATCAACTTCTCAAGATTTATGTAATTTATATGTCCAAGCCTTTTATGCTAGAGTACAACATCTTCCAATTTGGCCCGATTACATTTGACTTGATCATTTACTACGAGCAATTGTCCTTCGACTCGTGCATGTCATAATATAACGATTTTAATCGAACACCTCACAAGTGTTCTACTAAACAGTACCATTAGGTTATCATCACACAATTGACTAATGTTGATTAGGTTTGCCATCAACCCTTTTACTAAGAGAACTCCTTTCAATGGAAGAAATCTAGGGAGATTCAGGACCCCTTTACCAATTATTCTACCTTTGGTCCCACCGCCATATGTTACGGTACCTGTAGTTAGTTTCACAAAATCACTAAGATGTGGCTTTTCTCCAGTCATATGACGAGAGCAACCACTATCAAAGTACCATGCACCTGCAGGGTTAGATTTCAATGCAAAGGAAAACAATCGTATAAGTATCTTAGTCTTGATTTTCCAAGCCTGCTTCAATTTGTTTTCCCTTTTCTTAGTCGAGACTCGATTCCGTGTTGTTGAGACACTTCCATGATTTTTCTTTTTCAAGATCGTGAAATGGTGTTGAATAACACCGAAGTTCACGCTTTTCGACATCGTGATCAGCGGGTGTCTTGACAACACTATCATCAGAATTGGTTGGTTTACCCTTTTTCTTAAGCAATTTATACCAATAAGGCTTGATGTGACTTGGTTTAGAACAATTTTCACAGATAAAAACCTTCTTTTGTCAACAATTTTCAGCTTTTCTCAGCTTTTCGCTTTGACAAAATCGTCCAAGAGATAAAACCAACTCAGATTTAGACATAGGTAAAACATCATCAAAGCTTATGATAACCAAGACCCGTAGTTCCATCATTTCTAACATCGAGTATTTCATCAAGTTTAGAGGTACCTAATTAATTTTAGCAAACGAAGTTCATGCTTTTCTAACCTTGATTGTACTTTTTCAAGTTCAGCCTATTTTTGCGTAAGAGTAGCTTCCAGACATGAGACTGTATCTTTGAGATACTTGTTCTTATTTTTTAGAGCTTTAGCATTCTTGATCGCCTTCTTCCATTCATCAATGAGATCAAAGATAGATGTCCTTCGCCTCCACTATTTCTTCATCGCATGATTCATCGCCGATTCGCACATGTACCTTCATTAAGATCAATACTACTACTCATGCATAAGAAGTTAGTGTCCTCATCAAAATATCTTCATCGTTGTTCTCAAAACACATGTAACTGGAAATTCTGCAAAGAAAACTTCATGAGCATCTTCAGTGTTTTCAGCACACCATGCATCATAGTCTTCATCCAGCAGGACTGAAGAACATGCAAAACACTTCTTTTTCTTTAGTTGGTTAGCTTCTTCAATGATGATTTCTTATATGTCGTTTAACAGATTTAGAAGAATTACTACTTGAACCTGCTTTGAATTTGTCCTTAAGACTGCTTTTCTTAAAACGTTTGACAATAGCATTAAGAAGCTTATTATCAATAGTTTCTTCATCAAAATCATCATCAGATACATCAGCCTTTTGTTTGAAGAGCAACACTTTTGTTCCTATCAACACTAGTGGTGGATTAGTCATTGAGATCTCATAATTCAAAAGTATGTTCATCAAAGTTTGCAAGTCCATAGTCGACAAATTGTTAGCGCTTCAATAGCAATTCTTTTCGCCTCATAACGCTTAGAAAGAGTTCTAAGAGCCTTAAAACCATCCGCTTGTTAGAGTAAGGATCACCAAGTATTTGACTCTCATTAGCAATATCCATTAGTTTTTCAAAATACTCGCTTATGCTTTCATCATCACCATTCTTAAATTCTCAAATTTACTACTAAGCAATTGAGATCTAGAAAGTTCGACACTAGCATCACCCTCACAATGTGTTTGAAGAATTTTCCATGCAGATTTAGCGTAGTGCATGATTGAATCAACTTAAACAAGTGATGATTAACATGAGCAAATATACTATTAAGAGCTTTTTCATGAAAAGTAGCATCATTTAACTCTCCTGAGTATATGTCGATTCGGTTCAAGGTGACATCACCATCTTTATCCTGCTCCAAAGATGGGAACACGGTAGCCTTCAAGGATACACCTCTAAGCACTAACATCGATGGACGTGTAACGCTTATGTATGCTCCAAGAAGTGTAGTTCTGACCATCCAAGATAGGTAACCCGTCATCAGTTAGCAAAATCCATCTCTTTAGTATCAAATCCAAACACAAATTGATTTGGTGCCTAGATCTTGATGCCAATTGAAATAGTTTAAGGACCCAGATTTGACACTAAACTAACGCTACCAGGAAGTCCAGTGTCTATAGAACACCTGTTCTGCTGTAGCTTGAACCGATGTTCTGAAAACACTGCTCTTCGGTAACCTAATCACAAACTTATACTTGACACTAAATAAACAAATGTAAATAAACAAGACAAGATATAAGTTTCTAGCATTATATTGCTATAATCCACCGAGCCTCAAGGCGAAAATATCCACTAATCAATTACGTTAATGAATACAAAACTAGTCTAGATTTATTCTTACGAATATCTCTAGATGCAAAACAACCGAGTAGACGTAAAGAGCTACCTCTACCAATCTACCTATCAATCTCTAACCTATAGAGAACACTAGATAGATACAACTCGGAAAACCTTAGACAATACACGAATCTATATAAATATTCTTGGAAGAATAATAAGCTTGTTTCACAGATATCTTCAATGTCGACTCATGTATATATAGGCTTGATACCCGCTCCTGATATATAGTAGAGTCCTACATTGATTCTCGTTATAACCTTGTAAGTAGAATCCTAGTCGGATTCTCCTTCCTTCCTTGGCACACACGAATACACACTCCTTGTTCTACTCATCTTCGATTTGCTCAAATCTCCTAGATTCCATGAGATCTTGTATTCTAAAATATCTAGACATAGAATACAACTAAAAACGTAACAATATTGTAGCTAATAAAAGAAAAACTATACTAAATATAAATATCGAATGACTTATCAACTAAATGGCGAGAATACTTAATCCACAGTGTTCTTAAAACACTAGTACAAATACTGTGAATGTTATCAAAACACCCCCAATAGTCACACTTACAGAATCTACTGGTCACACCAACAGTTTCGTTCTTTACATCAGCAGGGATATGAATTTTTTTGAGACACTTATGCCCATGGCTATTGAAACACAGATCATCAATTGGTCCTCACCTCTTCTTCGATATGTACCGGGGATAGTTAACCGAACAATGGCCATGTTTCAATTTAATTCAAGTCAGATATGGCGTAATAATTTCCTTATCACGATCAGCTACACACAGATGTCTCTCAGTCGGGATGCGTTAAGAGTACAGGCGTATCCGAATTGCGACGATGTTGATCAATCAGATCATATCAAAACATTGGAGTGCAAGGTGATGACGATGTCTAACGAGGATTGTGTGATTTGCTTGGAAGAGCTTCCTGAGGGGTGTGAGGTGGTTAGTATGCCGTGTTCTCACGCGTTTCATGGTGGTTGCATTGAGAAGTGGCTTAGGACGAGTCGTTGCTGCCCTGTTTGCTGATTCGAGTTGCCAATGAACCGGCTGGAGCAACCTTTGTGAGATGGTAGGTCAGTTGAGGATTCATTGGACTGGTGATGAGTTCATGTTTACCTAGCCAGATGTTACGTTTAATTTTACAGATTGAATAATCAATGCTGTACTTTTTAATTCTAGTAACATAGATCAATTGTAGATTTGTAGTAGACGTTGTTTTAGACACAAGCCCATCCTATATAATAACATCACTTTGATTTCAAAAGTTACATTAGTTTAAAACTAAAATTACACTTAAAAATGAAAATTATAATACTTAAAATTGAAAATTACATTAATTTTGTAAGTGTGATTTTAATGTTGTGTTTCAGTTATTCCAAATATTATTATTACATTTAAAATATTCAAATATTATTAGTACAAACTAAGTAGAAAAAGTAAAGAGATAAAAAGAATCAAGAAAAAAGAAATGAATAAATAAAAACCATGGAGTCTAGCTAAAACGAAATAATTAAGAAAAGGAAGGTTAGATATGTAGGAACGGTGCAAAACAAGAAATAGGAAGACAAACAAAACATAGAGGAAGAAGAAAAAAAGGAATTGAAAACGTTCCTTTTTTAAAAGAAGAAATTGATATTCTAAAAAAAATTGACAGTGAAACGCGTCTGAAACTCTCAGGCGCATTGCAACATCTTAGACTTGGGACTGTTTTGGAGTTTGAGCCACGGTCTGCTAAACATACATTATCTCTTTTAAAGGAGGGGTGGTGTTAGTATATATTATTTTCATCTTACAACTCATTAATTTTAGCTTTGCTAGCTATTTTTATATTACAATTCTTAATTGCTCGATGAAGAGTCTGTTTTCTTCAACTAAAACTCATTCATTCGCCCATTCAATTCAATTCGCTTAGCTTATATTTATACTACAATTCAATTCAGCTTCGCCTCATTGAAAATTGAAGAGAGAACAGAGTTCGTTTCTTCAACCTAAAACTCATTCATTCGCCTGGCCCATTCGGCCTGCTTCATGGTTATATTTTATACTACAATTTAGTTCAATTCAATTGAAAAGCTTCAACGAAAACTCATTCGCCTGGGCTTGCTTATATTTTATACTACAATTCGCTTCAACAAGAATTTCAAATAAAAGCATAGACTTACTTCCAAAATTGCACCTTTATTTTTATTTGGCTATATCAAGTATCTTGCTATAATTAGCATATAAGCGTAATGTGGAAAATTCTTTAATTTTTCTGAATATGAGTGAAGATCATATATATTCCTTCAAGTGATTGTCATATTCTCGTAGTTTTCACTACTAAGATAATGTGGTTTTTTGGACTGTTTAGGAAAATCAGTTATTTTACCACACTTGTTGGAAGAAGACAAATCCATGTTATATAAGGAAACATATGCTACATGATATAATTAAGGTATTGAATCAACAGAACTAGCAGCTTGTATCAAATTTTCAACAGAAACCTAATGTAATTAGGACCAAAATATATCTGTATATAAGTATGCAGCACACATCAATTTTCTCATTGTCATAATAATTAGCTCGAGTTTTTCAACTCCCGCAAATATTACATTCACAGTTTTGAGTTACAGATGGCTTCTCTTTTGCCCCACGAGGCCATGGACGATAACAACAATACAAGTTTTGTGTTAAACTTCAACATCAGCATGAAAGGCTCGTTCCGAATCCGCAGGATGTTCAATCACAATTCGATCAAAACATATCGTATCACCTTCAAATTTAGCTGCGGAACAACAAGAGTGCACGATGAATCAATTTCGCAATCTACCGGTGATATGACCACGAACAGTTTTGTTCACCACCTGAGTAGAGATATTAGTCCTGCAGATACACAAACTATGCACAGGGCAATTGAAACACAGATCAATATCTGGTCCTTACCTATTCTTGAACGTGTACCGACGATAGTTAACCAAACAATGGCCATGATCGAATTCAACTCCCGTAATATATGTCGGCCTAATGATTTCGTTGTCGAGATTAGCTATGCGCAGATCTTCTGTCTCAGTCGGGATCATGCGTTAAGAGTATGGGCGTATTTGAACTTTGAGGATGTTGGTCGAACTGATGATCAGTTAGATATAAAACATTGGAGCGCAAGGTGATGAGGTCTAATGAGGATTGTGTGATTTGCTTGGAAGAGCTTCCTGAGGGCTGTGAGGCGGTCACTATGCCGTGTTCGCATTAACGCTTCATGGTGGTTGCATTGAGAAGTGGCTCAGATTTAGTCGTAGCTGCCCTGTTTGCCGATTCGAGTTGCCAACGAATCAAGAAGAAACATGGAGCAACCTTGGAGATACATTAGTTTAGTAGGCTACTGCTAGCATAGAATCCAGATGTTAAGTGTAGAATTCTGTAAAGTGCTGCTCTTTACTTTTATTCAACGTGAGCCAACATACATATATATACAAGTATTCTTGGAGTCCAAGACTAGAAAGATCTTGCAGAATATTTACTATCCTAAACTTGAAGATTGTGTGCAGCATAAATAAAATAATATGTGTACATAAGTAAGGTAAAGAGATTCTCCAGATCCTTCTTGATTTCTTTCACTCCCCCTCAAGTTGGCGCGTGAAGGTTTCGAATGCCCAACTTGCCCATTTAGAAAACGAATTGGTCAGCGCCAAGAGCCTTTGTAAACAAATCAGCCACTTGGTTTGACGTTGAGATACGGCGAGGTTCAATATCCTTTGATGCTACACGTTCACGAACGAAGTAACAATCCATCTCGACATGTTTGGTGCGTTCGTGAAAGACGGGGTTGTTTACTATATGGCAAGCTGCCTGGTTGTCGCAGAAGAGGGGAGTTGCAGCTTGTTGTGCTCCCTCAAGATCCTTCAATAGCCATCTTAACCATAATATTTCACTCACAGTGGAGGTCATAGCACGGTATTCCGCTTCGGCCGAGGACCATGAAACAACATGTTGCTTCTTTGTTCGCCATGAAATTGGTGCACCGCCAAGTGAGATAAAGAAACTTGTACTGGACCGACGGGTCATCGGACAACCTCCCCAATCAGCATCACAAAATGCTCGGAGTTGTAGATCATTTGATGACAGCAAGAATATTCCTTGACCTAGTGTCATCTTCAAGTAGCGAAGTATACAGTTTGTTGCATTCATGTGAGTCTGTCGCGGATCTTTTACAAATTGGCTCAAGATATTGACAGAAAATGTTATATCAGGCCTAGTCACCGTCAAATACAACAACCTACCAACAAGTCGGCGATATTGGTTTGCATTAATCTGTTGACTATCTTTAGCGAAGTCAAGATGAACATTCGCCCATAGGAATTGGTCGACGACCTCCTTGCAAGCCGCTTTCTTCCAATATGTCCAATGTATATTTGTGTTGGCTTAAAATTAACCATTCCTTGCGTGACCGTGGCAACCTCGATACCCAAAAAATATTTCAATGGACCTAAACTTTATACTAAATTTCTCATTTAGATAATCTTTAACGGCTTGAATTTGCTCTCCTGAATTACCTACCAAGATGACATCATCAACATAGATCAAAGTTGCAACATAGACCATACCTCGCTTATTATACAAATAATGAGTGGTCTGCACGAGATTGACGAAACCCCAAGTCTATAAAGGCATGAGTAAACTTGTGATACCAATTTCTAGAGGCTTGGCGTAGTCCATACAAGGACTTTCTCAATTTGCATACTTGATTATCCCCTGCTTTGGTGAAGTCTTGAACTTTCATATACACGTCTTCTTCTAAGTCTCCGTGAAGGAAAGCGTTGTTCACGTCTAGTTGATGAACCATCCATTCTTTCTTTACAGCAACGGCAAGCATACTGCGAACTGTTACTAGCTTCGTGAAAATCGATCCCTTCCACTTGTGTGAAGCCTTTGGCGACCAATCGTGCCTTGAATCTTTCTATTTCACCGCTAGGTTTATACTTTATCTTGTATACCCACTTAGAATCCATGCCTTTCTTACCCGGGGCAAATGTTCGAGGTCTAAGTTCCATTAGTCTCAAGTGCCTCTATTTCTCTTTTCATCGCCTCTTGCTAATCGGGATCCTTTGTCACCGATAATAATATTTAGGCTCATCATGGGATGTGATGGCAGCAAGAAAAGCTTTGTGAGAGGGTGAATATTTATCATGAGATATGTAAGTAGATAGAGTATGTACCGCTGAGGCCTCAAGTGGGATCAAAAGTAATGGTCTATAGACTTTGGCAAATCAACTTCAAAGCCCTCCAATGCTTTTGGTTGTTTCTTATCGAGGATGTGTCAGCACTTGACCATATTGTTGGTTTTGTTGTTGGGTCATCAATCAAAGTTATTACGGCCTCGCCATGTTCAACTATGTGCTTGCCCCAACATTTTCATTACTAGTATCAAGATTTATGAAGGTGAATATCATGATCCGCCCGCTTTTCCATTCCACATTTCTTTTGTCGCTAACCCACAACACCATTTTGCTTGAAAGGAAAACATTTTTCAAAGAACTTTACGCCCTCGAGGTGAAAATTTTTCTTCTTTCCAAGTCATATACACGATAACCCTTTTGTGACTGAGGATATCCCACAAAAATACACCTTCTACCCCTTTCACCAAACTTATCTCCTCCTTTAGAATTATCATGAGCGTAGGTAAGACATCCAAAAATTCGGAGGTGATCATAGCTAGGGGTTTTTCCAAAGAGGATTTCATAGGGCGTTTTATTTGCAATGACTTTAGAAGGCATTCTATTGATGATATATGCAGCAGATTCGCCCCAGAAATGTACCGGCAAACCTGCCTCAAATCTTAAGGCTCTAGCGACTTCTAAAATGTGCCTATGCTTTCTTTCAACTACTCCATTTTGCTGTGGAGTGTCGGTGCAAGAAGTTTCAAGGACTATCCCATTATTTGCATAGAAATCCATCATTTGTCGAGACTAAAATTCTACCCCATTACCAGTCCTAATTCTTTTTATTCTTGCATCAAATTGATTGAGAACTGTATTGTAAAATGTAATCAAAAGGTTTCCTACCCCCGATTTATTTTTCATCAAGTAAACACAAACGCCTCGACAAAAATCATCAACAATCGTAAGAAAATAGTGGGCACCGTAGTTTACTCCTCAGATGGACCCCATATGTTGCAATGTAATAACTCAAAACATGAAGTCGTTTTTATTG
Organism: Plantago major; assembly: GCA_026545765.1. Lineage (NCBI taxonomy): Eukaryota > Viridiplantae > Streptophyta > Magnoliopsida > Lamiales > Plantaginaceae > Plantago > Plantago major. The sequence goes on from JAIFAC010000058.1 coordinate 65,239, forward strand.
AACTAATAGGAAAAGGTAATCGCGTCTGCTTAGCCCGAATACAAGAATCACAAAAATCAAAAGTGCAACTAACAACATTCTTAGAAGAGTAAAGGTGTCCGAGTTTTTCACCTGGAGCGTGTCCCAATCTCTTATGTAGAAGCTCTGGATCGACAACCGTTAACATTGCCATGTTCCTTTTCTCCATGTGTTCCGCATAATATAGACCATTCATTGGCTACCCGTCCCAATCGTGGTCCTCGGCTAAGTCCCGCATTACGAAAATCCCTAAAGAAGGTCAGCGAGCAATTAAACTCATTTGTCAGTTTACTGACTGAAAGTAAATTACAAGTAAAATTAGGGATATTTAACACTTCTTTCAATTTCAGCCCGTTTGGCAGTTTTGTTGTTCCCACACTTTTAACGCGAATATTATCGCCATTGGGTATTTTCACTAGTAAACCCACATAAGATTTTGATTGTGTCTCAAGCAAATTTTCGTCGCAGGTGATATGCTCGGGTGCACCCGAGTCTATAACCCAAGTTACTGCATTATTTATCTTACCAGCCATGTTGGCAATTGATTCATCAGAGTCCACTTTGGTGTTGTTCCTCTCTTTGCAAAAATATTCTGCCATTTTTGTAAACTGCTCTAATGATATTCCTAGAATTCGACTTACACCTTGGACGACTTAGGCTGCTCGTGGTGCAAAACCTTGCCCCCTTTTATTTTCAAAGCCTTTTCCTTTTGTATCTTTCATAGGAAATGCATCACCTCCAAACGCTTCTCTTTCTCCAATGCGGCGTCCCATATACCATTCCAGATAACCATGAATTTCGAAGCATACGCCAATTGTGTGGCCGGTTTTGTTACATTTTTTACATTGTGTTCTTCTTTCCCTTCTCCGTTCTTCATCACGGTCACTTCTTCGGAGTTGAGTTTGAAAGGCTGTGATGTCAACATTGGTTCTTCGGCCATTAATTTGACGCTGTTTTCATCTTCATCAACAAGATGGTATGCAGATCCAAGAGATGGAGTTGGATCGGTGCACAAGATTTTAGTTCTTACGACTGAAAAGGCATCCTCCAACCCCATAAGAAATTCATACAATTGTTCATTTTCTCGATTTGAAACTAATTGCTTCCCAATGTTACAACTACACTTGCCACATTCACATCTTGGAGTAGGCAAAGGCTAACTGAATTTCGTCCCATAGTGATTTTAATTTTGTGTAGGATGCTGATACGGATTCTTCTTGTCGTAATGAGTTATGCCTTCTTTCATATATTATTGGTGCACTTCTTTTTCCAAATCTTTCTTCGAGGTCCATCCAGATTTCTCGGGCAGTTTTTGCAAACTTCACACTGGATTTGATCTCCTTTTCCATTGCAGTGTGAAGCCACCCCTTCACCATAGCATTGCAGCGGTTCCAAGGGGCAAATTCAGTTTTGTTGTTGTCTGGTGCCGTGATTATGCCATCTACGAACCCGAACTTGTTCTTTGCAAATAGAGCGCTTTCATCTCATCAACCCATTCAACAGAAGTTTCCGCCTCGTAGCGCTCGTAAACATAGAGTTGGCCTGGGTTGTCTGATGTGCTAATGAAGTATGGTGACATTCCGTCTATATTGACGGAACTACTCCCAGGGGCGTCCTTTTTTTCGTCAATTGTTATTGTCATTATTTTGGTATTGAGTAACTGGTTTTGCAACTAGCGGGTAGGTTTAGTGTTTTTGGTTTATACGTAACTCGCCTAGTACCATGTAGAATTCTGTAAAGTGGTGCTCTTACTTTTATTCAACGTGAGCCAACATACATATATATACAATCATTCTTGGAGTCCAAAACTAGAAAGATCTTGCAGAATATTTACTATCCTAAACTTTAAGATTGTGTGCAGCATAAACAAAATAATATGTGTACATAAGTAAGGTAAAGAGATTCTCCAAATCCTTCTTGATTTCTTTCATTAAGTTTTTGCAGATTGAATACTTCTGTAGTTTTTAGAACAGTATAGATTCTGTTTTCTTCCTTTGAAATTTCCAATCTTCCAGATTCATGGAATAAGATTTTGTATGCTTAATGCTCTGTTTAGCAAAACTAGTTGGAAAATTTCAGAATTTAGGTAGTCAGAAATTTCAGAAGATTTGGTTAGCTAAAAATTACCGGTTTTAAATGAAATATTAGCAAATTAAATTAAAAGCCAAATTTCAGATTTTGTAAAATGACATAAAAGGGCATTACTTTTATTTTTATTTTCTTTAACCTTTCTTATCGTATTATTAGTCTATAGTTTTTTAAATAATAATATATCATATTTTGTCCAATAATTATAATATATATTCAATGTACTTTACATCGCCACTTTAATAACATCATCAAAATTATCAGAAGTTGAAAGAAATAATCGTTGAGCATTTTAACTTAGTAATGAAAAAAATCAGTAATTGATGTGTACTACATGTATGCATTTTAAAGAGATGCGGATGCATTAATCCTTATGCTAGTTGCAAACAAGTACACAAAATGTATAACAAAGAATCATTATGCTTATAACAATGGCTTCAGCACCTAAATTAAAACTAGATGTCATAACTTGTTGCGTGCTTGCAAGATGAATCTCAGGCTGATAATGTTGGGTGCATGATGTATAGAATTCGTTGCTTGGTAATATGGGTGTTTTTACTTCTTATTTGATTTAGTCTAATTTAGGTTAATTTAGAGGATATTTTCTAATAAAAATATAAAGTTTCCTTCTTTTCAAAAAGTTTATTATGAAGTTTTTTCCAAATTTTTCACTAATCGGAAAAAGAAGTTTCATGCTCATAACGAGCTTTTTATTACCAACATTCAAAAAAAGTTTCATTGAAATTTGGAAAGTTTAAATGTAGCCTTTACAATATGAGTTCTAGAAGAACCTCATTTTTTTCTAAGGACTAAATTGCCCAACTACATTATTTATAACATGGAATTGATCTCTTCAACATATTTTGGCTTGGCTCGAATCAGAATACTCACTGCACTCTGCAAAACAAAAGTAAAATAACATAATAAACCAAGAAATTGACAAAATTGTATGCATACAAATGAAATCTATACTACAATACTCACTTCGAGCAATCAGTGGAAGGACTGAGCTTGTAAGGAATGTTAATGCCACACTGGTCGGCAATCCAGCGGCATTGTCAGCCTCTGCACTAGAGTAACCGCTAGTAACGGACTTGAAGCAGTTACATACACTCTGACGATCCGGTGTTGTCTGAGCAGCATTGAAAAGTCCCTGAATCCCATCACAGCATGTGCCCAAAGGACCGTTTTGTGTAACATAAGGAATACATGGACTTACATACTGGGTCACATCTGTGCACTCTAGCACCGACTCGCCAAGTGGGGCAAATGTTGCCGACATGGCTGCAGTTGCGACCAACATGGTAAGAACTTTCATCAGGGTGGACATGGTTATAGCTTAGCAAATGAAGTGTTAAATTTCTTAGTGGCCCCAGATGAACTTGATTTGGTGTGTAATGAAGATTATTGGATTGTGCTATATATACCAGTCAGAAAACAAGGTTTGTTGAAAAATGTTAGTTAAACTTTCTTGCAATTTATGGTTGTTGAGTTAAATGCAAAAGGTGAGTGACGAAATGTTGTAATATAGTAGTACTATGTTTGCGCTAAATGAAAAGAGAGCATCAGGGTCACATGATTTGTGCATCATTCGGAATGTGACGCAATTAACCCCCTGAGTAGTATCCGAACTATCCCATAGCGTATGTTAAGTAATTCGCTAGTACAAGAAAAACTATTCACTACTTGTTAAAACAAAATAGGGGAAACTGTTAAACCCCTTTCATCTCCGATCTGCTAAATTCAGCGAATCTGCGAGCATTCTTGAGAGAACTGGTGCGGTCACGTTCAGGTACACATTTATGCAAAAATTGGAGGAAGATCCCAACATTTGTACAGCGGCCAGCAGCAAGAACAACATTTCGCTCTTATCCCGTAAACAAAAAACAGGAATTATCATTACCAATTACTCCTTCAAAAGAACCACATTCTCAATCTCACCTGCTCCACAACTCCAGCATTGACAACGCCTCCACATTCACCAGCATCATATCATACCACCCCTCGAGCTCTGCAGTATACTCGTTCCCAATTAACCTCTTCAGCTTCCCCACACATTCAATTCTCCTTGAGATGAATGTTCAAAGGAAAGATCAATTGGGACGGAGAAGGTATAATGAAACTTTAGGGCTTAATATTAATTTAATTGAACTTACATTTGCACTTCTACATTTGCTTTAATAATTGTAGCTAAAATTGCAAAACCAAAAACGCCAAAAGTGACCCAGATAATGTAAATAAAAAGACCGATAATTGCCAAATATCATAACCAATTTTGACATTAATACGTTTTACCAATTCTTTTATATATTTTATAATTTATTCCAACTTTAATCCAAACTACGTTAACTCTCTAACGTACGTAAGTTCTCAGACGTAATAAAGGGTAGAGACATTAATACGCCTATTACCTAAGCCACACCTCCAGTGTATTATGAGTACTCCCACCCTTCCAGATCATATAACAAATATAACTTTTGAGTTTTGATCAAATTTTTTGGTTAATTTTAACAATAAATTACTCTTACGTTATACCGAAAAATATTTAACAAATTTATATCCTGAGACCACTAAATAATTTTCCAAGTAAAAAAATTTTGTATATATTTTTCCAGTGCAAAAAAAAGGCCCAAGTGATTTTCTTCCTATAAGCCCAAATCAATGTCATAGCAATTTGATAAGACTTGCTGAATTTGAGAATCTGTATTACCATGTTGTACGGTGCTTGGGCCCATTGGCAACCATTACCACGAACCAACTACGCGTCCCTAATTAACCACTTAATTACCGAGAAAAAGTTCCCAATGGCCCTGCACACGCAATACCACGTTTGCCCTTCCCGACATATCTAGCGCTGAAGTTTCAAAAAATTGGCTGAAACTTTCTAGACAAATTTAACTCAAATCGCTTATATAAGACATAAATCGATGCCGCCGCTAACTCAAGATTTTTTAAAATAAAATGTAATATAACATTAAAACTCCAGAAAAACACAAGAAAAGAAAAAATAAATTAAAAAACTCAAACTAAAACAAAAAAAATTGGAGGACATAAACAGAAATAAAACAGCCGATTTTCTGGACTTCTCCGATCTCCAATTCCTCTTATGTCTTCTCCGACTTCTCCATCAGAATGAAACGGAAAACCATGAAACACCCAATAACAATAATTACACATCGATCTTCTCCGAATGTGTGAAAGAGAGCAGCGGACTGATGTATAATTTCACTTCTGACATCTAGCATCTGCGTCAGAATCTGGAATTTCAGATCCCAAAGAAACTCCGATTTTCGATCTGATAGAAACACTTGGATTTTACATCTGGATGCCGATTTCCGATGCACATCACCCTTCATCGATGTACTGTTGCACATCAATTTGCAGTAGATGCTTGTTTGTCTATATATCTGCTGTTTTGCAATTTGTTGTGTCTGCTTTTCTTTTTCTTTTTTTTTTTGTAGTTTTGCAATTTGCTCATATGCTGTGTTTGATTTTCGTTGTGACTGAGCTATGGCTCCTTTAATTTTGGTTTATAAATACCATTTCTTTCTTTAAAAAAAAATTATTAGCATCTCCAATTTGGACGCGTTTACTGTTAATGGATGATGATTCAAGACAGTATTATTGATTCACCATTGGGAAATATAATTGATTTTGGCAGAGAACTCATGATCAATTTCATTTATGTTTTTTTTAATATGAGTTTTTAATATATTTTTTTCTTTTCTTTTATTTTTCTGAGTTTTAAATTAATTTTACAATTTTGTTTTTTAAATACAAGTTTGACAGTCAACATCTATCAATTCATTAATTTTTGCCATATATAAGCTTGAATCAAATTGGCTAAAAGTTCTTTCAACCAATTTTGAAACTTCAGATTAAATAAGTTTTAACAACGTTATATCATGCTAAACCTTATTCACCATTTTCTCCTTAATTACCATATATGTTTACATAATTTAATTAAGGTAAATAATTTAATCAAGGGAAGTACATGCAGTTTCCGCATTCCTATGTATGCAAGGTCAAGGATGCAATACATGGATTCACTCCGTATATATTGTTGTTGTGGGTTGTAAAACCTCAACTTTCATTCATATTTCATAACACAAAAAAATAGTTTGATTCGATCTATATTGTGAATTTACTCATGGCTTCTCTATTCGACGTAGTTTACCGTCCGCTACTGCCTTCAATGATGCAAACTTCAAGATCAGAAAAGTTTCTTCACAGCGATTCACGCCTCTGGATTGTGACTTCAAATACTATTCCATCCGCTTTGTGTTTACGGTCCGATGCGTTCACAGAGAATGGGCTATTATGGGCGATGGCCGCATGCATCATCAAGCTAATCCACCACACATGGTCGCCAAAACTATTGACTACGATGTTCCCAATCGTACGCTTCCCAACTATCATATTGATTTGACTGGCATATACAACGTTCTGGAACGTAATCTCCGGATATAGAACCGCTGGATACTGAACGCCCCAGGCTTTGTGTTCGAGCTGTTGAGGATACAATGAAGATAATCAATTCTTCACCCCAGGGCATGATACTTTTGTTCTCACAGCAGATCTTATGCGGATGGTTTTCGAGGATATTGCTCTAGAGATCGATCAAGTTCCACATATGGTTCCTGCTACCAATGAAGCTATCAAGAAATTGGAACGTAAGGTCATATCTGCAACTGATTTGAACAGGAATGCGCGATTTGTTTGGAAGAGCTTGCTCTGGGTGTGAGGCGCTAAGCATGCCGTGTTCGCACGCGTTTCATGGTGATTGCGTTGAGAAGTGGCTCAGGACTAGCCATTATTGCCCTCTTTGCCGATTCAAGATGCCAACCGTTAGCAGCTAGATGATTCTTTAATTTTTTAATGCGTGGTTACGAGTTACGACACGACTTGAAATCTGATTTTGTTCACGTACGTAATTGATCATTGATCAGCTATATCTTTTAAATGATTAATGAATATACATTATGTTGGAAAAATTTAGAGTTCATACATATATGTTATTCTTCTACGTACTTGCTTCTTGATATACTCTCTAGTTTCTTAACCAACTCAATTTACACATGGCTTCTCCTCTGTCCCAACCAGGCCAAACCATGAACTTGCAATATGCTTCGACTTCCCGTAATAATGAAAAGTTTAAGATCAGAATGGGTATCATGAGTTCAAGGGCTATTGCATCGACTTTGTATGATTTTAAGACTTAAATTTTGAATATATGATTTTATTAAATTATTTATTCTGTTGCCATGTTAAGAATCGTAACATGATGAGGTAAAACAATCTTGAGGGAAAAACTTCTTTGTAATTACTGAAGTTGTGTTACATAAAACTTGAAGAAAAACCCTAACAACAGGCTCATATTTATACTGATACATTGGCCTGATTCTTACTCCCTACTCTACAATTGAGAGAAGACAAATATGCATTAATACTCTAGTTAACAAAGTCCTAACAACTTATGCTATGAGGCCATTGATATGTCACAATTTTCCATCCAAGGGTGATGGTTTCTTCAGACAACTCTCAGATCTGCACATGTGACTCTGTAGCCTCTGTAGTTCGTCTCCTTAATTCGTCCGAAACATTTGTTATAATTGATAAAATATTGTAATTTGCAATTCTCTCAAAGCTTCCAGGATATTCCATCTATGGCGGTGGAAACAAGAATTAAAGCAAGCAAGTAGCTTAGTCATTCTGATTAGTATGTGAACTAATAATTACTTCAAGGATAAGTATGAGAATGGCGGCAGATCCTTGATTGGTCCTGATCCTTCTAGTATGGTGGCAAGAAGGCTGAAGAAGAAATAAACCGACACTACAAGGCGGCAACTTGGTCTATATATATTCCAGTATCTCACTTGTAATTGTATCAACACATCACAGCATATCAAAAATCAATCCTTCTCACTAGCAAAAAGAGAAGTTAGATAGGCATAGCAAAGCCTTGTAAAATTATCGAATAGCTTCAGCAAGCATTCGAAAAATCTTTGTAATACTTAAACTCTATAAAAATATATTTTCGAGCCTCCAAATAAATTCCATTTTCATTTATCCTATCCCATGTGTCCCAACATATTTGTGGTATCAGAGCCACCCCTTGGTCTGATAACCCTTCAAGAAAAAAATGAATCCACAAATATTGGCACTAAGCATTCCAATATTCCCAACAAGGAGTACCTATCTTTGTTGGCCAAAATTATGAGCTATGGAGCTATGGAGCATTTATGTGGACGATGTTTCATTCCCATGAACTCGACGTTGTTGAAGGAGGGTACGTAAACGACACCAAATAAGGAAGCCGAGCTAGATGTTGCGTATAAAAAGACGACAAGGAGAATAAGAAGAAAGATGCAAAAGCCTTGTCCTTTATGCACCGGGGGTAAGTCGATCTATACTTTCGCGATAATTAGTGATGATATCTCTAAAGATGCATGGGATATTTTGAAAAGCAATTTGGAGGACATGATAAAGTTATCTCTATTGTCGCAAAATTTATGGCGTGATTTCGATAATATTTATATGAAAGATAATGAGAATGTGCAAGATTTCTTTTCTCGTGTCGCTGTCATTGTGAATCAAATTTGAGGATATGGTGATACCTTCGAAGACAAGAGAATTGTCGAGAAGGTGCTACGGAGCCTGCCAACAAAATTTGAGCATATTGTTGCTGCAATAGAGGAGCTCTAAAATTTTGAAAACACTTTCTTTAGATTTAACTTATGGGATCACTAGCCCATGAGAAAAGGATGAGCGTGTTCACGGAGGAAAATTTGGAGTAAGTTTTTCAAGCAAAGGCTAATATCACCAATCAAATAGCACCAAAGGAGAAAGTTAATGCATCAATACGTAGTAATTTCAGAGGAAGAGGACGGTAGAAATCGTAATATTCAAAGACGTACAAGGTCAAGAGGTAACTTTAATCAAGGAAGTACGCCTCAGATTCAGATTTATATTGCCGATATGCAAGAAAATAATCACGCCAATCAAGATTGTCGATTTAAATGCAAAAGTTGTCAAATCCTAATCATTTAGAAAGAGACCTGCTGCACAAGAATGAAGGGGAATAAATGAAGCAAATTATGCCGAGTAAAATGAGACGAGCCAGTGATGTTCTCTTGTTCTCAATCTCCAAGTAATTCTAAGAATATTTGGTATGTTGATAGTGGATGCATGAGCTATAAAGGCCAATAAAGAAATGTTTGTGGAGCTTGACGAGACATACTGCCTCAAGTAACACTGAGATGGAAAAGAGCACAAAATCATCGAAAAAGGAACAATTGCAATCCAAAGCGGAAAATGGTGGAACAAATTACATCCAGATGTTTACTATGTGCCCACCGACTCAAAATTTGTTGAGCGGGACAAATGTTGCGTAAGGGTACAAGCTGGATTTCGATAATGGACAAGTTACATCATTGATAAGAAAACAACCAGTGATCTCGAGGATGAAGATGAGTACGAATAGAGTATTCTCTCAATTTGCTACTAGCAATAAAAGTGATACCAAGAGCACAAATCAAGAAAATCACAAGAGACATGGCATCTAAGGTATGGTCATTTAAATTTTCGAGGCCTTAATTTATTAAAACGAAAGAATATGGTATTTGGCCTGCCTAACATTCCAGATGAGGATGCAACATGTGAAGGATGCATTTATGGAAAGATGCATCGCTACCATTCCCGGTAAGGCATATAGGGCAAAATTCCACTTGAAAGTTAGTGCATGCGATATTTGTGGTCCAAAGATGCATACCATCTCTCAACGCATAGGTATTTTCTTTTGTTCTATGATGATTATACAAGAATGATGGGTTTATATTTTGAAGAACAAGTCGATGCATTCCGCCATTCCTCGAAGTTTAAAGAAAAGGTCGAAAATCAAAGTGGAAGAAAATCCAAACTCTCCTAACATCGAGAGGTGAGTTTATCGGAAAAGCGCCCTCGGATTATTGCAAGGAAAAAGGAATCCATCGACAATTTACAAAGAAGATATAGCCCCAACAAAATGGCGAGTGAGCGAAAGAACTACACCATCGCCGAAATGGAAAGAAGCATGCTAGCGAAAAGGCCTTCCAAAAAGCTTTGGGCGAAGTCAGAACATCATGTTTATATACTAAACCGCTCTCACCGACAAAAGTGGTTCAAATAAAACTCCTTATGAAGCATGGCATCGCAGAAAAGCCACAAGTTGATCACTTCAAAATCTTCTAAGCATAGCTTATTCACATATTCCATCTCAGCGGCGAGAAAAATTTGACGAGAAAGGCGAGAAGCTCATATTCACTGGCTACAGTAACGATCCAAGGGATATCGCCTACTAGATCCGAAGATAAACAAACTCATCATATCTCGTGACGTTATCTTTGACGAAAAACAATCGTGGAATTGGGAAGAAAATATGAAGATGAAGAATATATGCGAGCATGAGCCACTATATGAAGACGATGATCCAAGTACGAGTGCAAGTCCAAGCTCAAGCTCGAGTCCCAGTCCACCTGAATCTTCTGGATCGGAATCTGAAAGTCCAGTTAGAAAGGTACGCAGTTTACGAGATATTTATGAACATTGTGAATTAGCATTCTTTACCTGTGAGCTAGAAACATTTAAAGAAGCAGCAAAAGATGATAAATGGATGAAAGCCATGGATGAAGAAATGGCAAGCATCGAGAAAAATACACATGGGAACTTGTAGGTCTTCCCGAAGATAAAAGTGTGATCGGATTTAAATGGGTTTACAAGACAAAGTATAAAGAAGATGGAACCATTCAGAAGCATAAAGCTCAACTTGTTGCAAAAGGCTATTCTCAGAAACCCGGAGTGGATTTTAATGAGACGTTTTCACCATTGTTCGAATGGAGACGATCGAATCGCTTTAGCTCTAGCCGCATAAATGGAGCCGCCAAGATACCAACCGGATGTTAAATCATTTCTCAATGGAGAATTGAAGAAGAAGTATATGTCGAAATTTCAAGGACACATAGTCGAAGGCAAAGAAGACAAAGTCTATCGACTCAGAAAAGCTTTATATGGCCTGAAGCAAGCACCACGAGCCTGGAATAACAAAATCGATGGATATTTCCAGAGAAACGGCTTCCAAAGAAATCAGAGTGAACCATCCTACGTAAAGAAAGAAGGTGCGCAAGATTTTCTTATTGTATGTCTTTACGTTGATGACTTGATATACGCAGGAACGGATCCCGGATTAGTGCAAAAGTTCAAACAAGCAATGATGCACGAATATGAGATGACTGATTTGGGTCTCATGAAATACTTTCTTGGGATTCAAGTTTGCCAATCCAAAGGAGAGATCTTTATTTCTCAAGAAAAATATCTTGAAGAAATATTGAAGAAGTTCCATATGCAAAACTGCAAGCCGATATCAACTCTACTTGTAGTCAATGAAAAGTTGAAGAAAGAAGATGGTGCAGATAAGTTCGATGCGAGCATATACAGAAGTCTAGTCGGCTCCGATATATCTCACGTAATACAAGGCGCATATTGTCTATCCAGCTAACTGATCTCTAGATTTATGCAAGACCCAGTAAGTTACACTATGTCAATAAGAAAAGAATTCTACGCTACCTAAAAGGCACGAGAAAATTGGGCATTCGAGAAAGAGACAAGCTAGTCGGCCACAGATAGTGATCGGGCCGAGCACTTGATGATAGCAAAAGCACTTCAGATATGTGTTTGTACGGGCATCAAGATAATTTCGGACTTCTAAAAAGCGTAAAACGGTATCGCTTTCATAGAAGGTAATATATTGCGCCCATCAAGCAAAGACGTGAAGCAAAGGTGGTTAAGAAGAATTTTGGAAGACGTCAAAGAAAAACAAGAAGCCCGACTATAATTTTCTCATGATAATACGTCGACTATAGCAATGGCTGGCGAAAAATCCTGCCTTTCACGCAAGGACGAAGCACATCGTAATTGACATCACTTTATCGTAGATCTAGTCCAGATGCAAGAAATTCAATTGGAATTCGTGGAATAAAAGACCAACTTGGATAGCTTTACAAAAGCAAAGTTTGATAAGATCTCCACTTAAAGACATAGTCCAATTGCAAATTAAGAGGTAGTGATAAAATATTGTAATTTGCAATTCTCTCAAAGCTTCTAGGATATTCCATCTATGGTGGTGGAAACAAGAATTAAAGCAAGCAAGTAGCTTAGTCATTCTGATTATTATGTGAACTAATAATTACTTCAAGGATAAGTATGAGAATGGGCATCCGATTGGTCCCGATCCTTCTAGTATGGCAAGAAGGTCAAGAAGAAATAAACCACACTATAAGGCAACTTGGTCTATATATATTTCAAGATCTCACTTGTAATTGTATCAACACATCACAAAGATATCAAAACCAATCCTTCTCACTAGCAAAAAAGAGAAGTTAGATAGACATAGCAAAGCCTTCAGAAATTATCGAATAGCTTTAGCAAGCATTCAAAATCTTGTAATTTAAACTCTATAAAATATATTTTGAGCCTCCAAATAAATTTCATTTTCGCTATCCTATCCCGTGTCCGAACAATAATTAATTTGATTGGTATAAAGACTTAACATCTTTGGCTGCTTCTTTAGTCGCCTCTACACTTTCAATTGTTTTGCACCTTAATCCTTTTGGATTATTATTTCCAAGGCTTTTATTTTGTTTATTTTTCAAACAGATTGAATCTAGAATAGAAGAAAGTTGATTGCACAACTTATCAGACTATGAGAACTCAATTGAAGAAATGTAGAACTTAAAGGATGACTCAAAGAATAGTTAGTTAAAAGCATCTATTCCTTTAATTAGAGTTTTACCTAATGGAGTAGTTTCACCTCTAGGATTTCCTGGGTAGTTTGTGTATGCACAAAGACATTCTACGGCTCACTGAAGGATACGGGTCTATATTAGAATTTACTGTGTCTATTCCTCGGGTTTTAGGGACTTCAATGTGGGTGTTGATGCCTGAAAGTGTGAGTCTGGGCTAATGTCCATGTTTTCCTAATTATCCGACAGCTGGGTCAAGAACTGCTTATTTGATCAGCGGGTATGGGACAAAGGTTTACCCGGGACAACAAATAATATTGTAAGTCGGATAGAGCCAGTGAACGTATATTTGGGCCGATGTTCTTCCGGGAGGCGTGAGGCTGATTTTTGCCTAGGGGTATCGATCACAACTTATTTTGATTAGGGATGTTTGTGTCTTTGTTTATACATTTCCAGCTTCAAGCTTAGTGAACTTCCGGCCGATGATCCTAATTTATCGTGGTGGTTAAATAGGATTTCAGAGACACCGTGAGAGGGTGTTTCATGTATCAATTTGTTCAACACTGAATGCTCTCAAAAGGCTCTTGAAGGAGTTAAATAAGACTAAGTATAGCAACTGGATGCTCAAGTGGAGGTTGCTAAGCAGCGTATTTGAGGGTTTGCAGTACAATTGCTGTGGTGATTGCTTTCACGTCGATTGGTTGTGAGGATGCAGCTGTTGATACGATAGGCGTACTGTATAATCAAATGTCTTTTTTCTCCATCAAGGCTGTTTTTGACTTGGTTAACCTGTGACGAGGACTAGATTTTATGCCCAAATTGTTCTCTCGTGATGGATTACTTAATTCCAAGCCACATCGTGTGTATTTTGTTCCTAGGTTTCATTATCATCCTAAGTGTGTAAAATTGGGGATTATACAGCTTGGCTTTACGATGATCTTATGGTTTTTTGCAGTATTTACTCGACTCACAAGTATATTAAGGGTGTTTTCTGCTTAAGTTTACCATTTGACCCATAAATTATAGTAGAGTCAGGTTTTTTGGGGCATATGTGATGATGCAAGGATCACTTTCAGAAATGGGCCATGTTGAGGGCAAAGCCTAGTAAGTATTTGGGTGTTCCTTCATTCTAGGAGGTTATCATGTCTGATTATGACGGTTTAGTGCATAAATTAACTAAGAGATCAAGCCAACAGTACATTAGCTGCGCCGAGGCCGCCGTTGTTGCAATCGCTTTGCAGTATTCAGCCTGGGCCGCAGTGTTCTCTTTACCTATAGAGTGTTAAGGTAGGAACGGCGGATTCCGAGGTACTTCGTGGGTCTGGACAGTTCGGGGCATGTAGTCTGTTGTTGGCATTCTCATGATAAGGAGAGAGGGCGGTCGAGTATCAAGGAACACTCTTTCTTGGAATAAAGCAAATATGAGGTATTGTTTGTTTTACATAATGAAAGACTTTTCTCCTCGCATAAGTGGATCGTGGTTTACAAAGTCAGTAATCAAGGGATCAGTCGTTACTTAAAAGTAGTGATAGTGTTTGGTGGAAGCATCTCAACAAGGCTCTAGGGATTTGATTTTATGTGGCATGCCCAGTCAACAGGGACTGTTGGTTTGTGCTCCAAGAAGGTTCAGCTTGGCAGTCGCTTACGTAGATGCTTCACTTTCGCCCATCTGTGGATCGGTATCCGTAGGAATTCTATTCTCCATTTCAAATTGTTAGATGTGGTTGTTGTGCCAAGGACAGTTGCCTTGAAGACAAGGTTGTTCAAATGGGGTGTGGTGGGATAATGATGTTTGTATTGTGTAAGACCTCTATCGGGAACTAGAAATCACTATTAGTTCTTTTGCTTTCACTCAATCTTTGTTTGTCGTGGTTTTACCCATTTAGGCATTTCCTCAGACATTCTTTTGATACGATTCTCAGTCCTGTTCACCAAGCTACTAGGACTAGCCTCTAGTACAAGGCAAGATTAAAGCCATTGCTGTGAGTAGCAGGTCAAGGTGTGTCGGAGGAATAGTAACCTGTGTGATCTTCCAAAGGTGTCCATGTGTAAGGGTCAAGAGGTAGTCGGCTCACCGAGGCTCGGCTCGGTAAGGTTTGAGCCGGGTTCGGCTCGCTCAAAGATATCATTTGTGCCTCGAGCCTCGACTTCATACTGTTACATCGAGCCAGCTCACGCCCTGGCATACCTGCAGCCTGCTTAGTTCTATATATAGCAAGACTATAAGCATATAACATATGTCGGGCTCTTTATTTTTTTTGTCCCATTACTATTGAGGCCCAAATCCAATTTTTACCAACAAAACCCTATATCCTAATATCATTTTATCTCTTTCACTTTCTTACTTTTCATTTCCTTACCTTCTTCTATTTCTTTACAATCACGAGTTCCACGCCCATCGACGACGATGTAATCCGCCTTCCATCGCCCCTCCACCAATTGCACTCACCTCATTCCAAAGATCGCTTTCGCTCTCCATCATGGCCCAGCCTGCTTCCTCCACCGGTCAAGTCCCCGAGGTTTCGCCCTTCCCGCGCTTCCTCCATACTCCATCACGACCATTCCGGGCCCACCACTGGTACAAACAATTAATTTATTACTAAATTAGATTCACCACTGATACCACAAACCACCACTCGGCTGGCTGTGATCGATTGAACGATGAAGAGGAATTGCCGCTTATGGAACCACAAGTCTTCGTGATACTGCAAATGGATTGGTACTACGAGTCATATGACTGCCAATCATCATGTTAATTATAAATTTCAAGATTATGTCATGTTGAAGATCATTTCGCCAGAAGTTGTAGAAGTAGATTGGTTCTAAATACGATCACCATTGTTGTAATGCTGTTACATTCGCTTGTTCAAATTCAATCAGAACTCATGTTTACCATTCTAAGATCGGGCGGATCGAGTGTCATAAATTTTACTTGACCGATCCAAGAGATGATTGGTGTAATTGTATTTTTATACTGCTTTCCTAGCTCGCTTCAAACGAAGTCGAGCCGGAGTCAGCTTTCAAGCGAGCTCGAGCTCGAAACAGATTTTAGCTCGTTTCCTCTTAACGAGCCGAGCCGAAACTGCTCAGAGGTCTGAGTTCGAAATGATGTCAAACACCCGCTCGACTCGCTCGAATAACAAAGACTATCCATGTGCCTTCTATTGTTACATATGTGCTATCTAACGGTAAGACTGATTGTGGTGCGGCTCATACGCAAAGACAGGTGATTACTTCAGGCTTGAGGAGTTTGTGATGGTGGTTTGCTGCTCGCTTGTTAGATTTGTGTTGGTCCGTATAACGCAAAAGTAAAAGACTAGAGGGGGGGTGAATAGTCTTTAAAACTTTTGTCGATAAATATTGTAAACCCGCTTCACTTAAACGAAATGGAAGACTTTAAGATAGGCGCGTAAACAATAAGGGTGTGTGTGCTTTTGTCAAATGTAGTCACAGTAAAGGTAACAACACGTTAAGTATAGCAGTATCCGGGAGGTATGAACTTCCAACTAATCCACTTCGGGTCTTTCGAGACCTAGAATTCACTTAGAAGAAGAGGACGAGTTCACCTTGTTAATCCTATTCTAAGATTCCCAACAAATGGTCTCAACCAAATGTCTCTCGAGTTATTCTTCGCCTTTGTGAGCTAAGTACTTCACTCGTATAACTCGAGTTATTCCCCGATTTCAAATTAAGTAATTTCCTCTACCCACGCCTGATGGTGTTGGTTATAAGGTTTGTCGAGAGGGCTTCTCGATAACTTTTCGCTTATAATTTTCAGAGAGCCACAGAACAAGACTAATTTAATACACTTGTTCGGCTGACGATACCGCTTTGATCGAATTCCAAGTAATCGTGTCCGCTCGGAGAATGAGCTCTCGTAGCGGTATCCGATAGTTCAACTTTTCACTTAATAAATCTCTTGTTATGTCTTTCGGTATAATTTAGAACTACTGATTCTTCAAGCAATGTAAAGCTTTCGCAAAGGGTAGTGCAGAGTGTCGAGAGAATATTTTGCTCGATGGTAAGTCGGCAAGATGTAGCGCTCTAAGGTATGTTCTTCAAGCATCTAAGTGTGTGATATATATATAAATTGAGAGGCGTTTGAATTCATCCGCTGTGTCTCTATCAAATTACATCCTCGCTTTATATCTTGAACTATGCCCGTAAGTCACTATCTTCGTTTCGTAGAGGACTACGGCAAAGATTTCATTTATTTAATGGCTAGTACCGTTTCATCGTCTTTAGTCTCAACGGTATAATAGCCTTTCATATTTCACAGATGTCTATACCTGTCATGATGTCATATGGCTGTAATCATATTTCCAAAGTAAGTTAATGTACTTAAGAGATTACATAATTTTCCGAGTAAGACTAAACCTTCATAGCTCTTCATAACCTGCAGCAACTTTCGCCTCTAATCTTCGCAGTTTCTCCATTGCTAGATTGATCTTCAAGGTCTCTTGAACAAAAATTACACTCGTAGACCTATAATCCTAATGCAAGATTTACTAGACTAATCATACTCAAGATTTCTTTACAATGTTCGTTAGAACCAAGAGCACTTAATCACCTTTTCTGGTTAAGATAAGATCATGTGATGAGTGATCAAAATACTTTATCAAGATATTCAAAAAATTTTTGATCACCATCCATGACTATCTTCTCAAGTCCTATTACAAAATTGTAACTCGAACAAAACAATCCACCACTTAATCATTTCAATGATATTCAATTTAGTTTAATTATGCGGCGTTAAACATCAACCAAATCATTAAGAAGTGATCTTTTGTCATGTTGTCATCTATTAAAATGTATCCTAGAGTATGATCTTCGGGAGGTACAGCTTTACGTAGTAAGATGCCAACTTTATGTATAGAGAATTTCGTAAACAATCGCTAAGATTACGCAAAAAATAAACATACTAAGTAAATTAGAATATGGAGAGTCCTGCCCAAGAGAGTATTCTAATGTTACTAGTCTTCAAGTCTTCAAACACAACGGGTTCAGATATTCAAGTTTCTGCACTGGATCACCGATACGATCATCCACTTTTCTCGCATTCTCGACATAATCATAAGAACTTTCCTTCCGATGTAGATTGCCTTCCGATAAGTCACATATTTCATGTAACTTCAAGCTTGTGATTCTTCCGTAAATGTCGACCCGTATACTTTCCCTGCACCTGGTGCATGGTCTACTTGCGTACCGAGATAGGTCAGAATACTTCAGATATTTCTTCCGGGAGCAGTATATCATCTAGGTATTCATCCAATGTCATATAGAATGACCTATGTTGAAACACCTAGTTTGTTCTTCATTGAGCACCAGTTTTACCTTAAAAGCATCATCGCTTTCGGTAAGGATGTGCAAAAGAAAGATCCATCTTCTGGGTTTCATTCCTCTTTCATTTAAAAGTTTAACTGTGCATGAAGGTGCTCAGTTTTAGTAATTCCGCTTGCCTTCTCTCCATTTCAGATCTCGAGGATGAGTTGAAACTTATCATTGACAAGTAGATGTTGTGGTTCCGTAATCCAATACCCTCTTTGTTTTGTGATGCAATCTATATAAAGATTCTATCGCCTCATATACTCAATGTGGGCATCGCCATTTTGATGTTTCATTATTTATTTCGCTAAACCGAAAATCCCTTCTTGCTTTTCCGTTGGTACCGTCAGAGATCTCTAACCCCTTTCTTTTCCCGCCAATGTACGCGGATGTTCCTGTATTGACTTCTGGTATTTCCAAAAGGAGTTCGTCGCTATGGCCACGCCAGAGGAGGTTTCGTAAGAAGCGTTGTCTCCTTTCTTCTTGTATGGATGTTCATCGTAATCATCCTCATCATCATCAGAAGTCCAAAATTGAGACTGGCAGCCTTTCGGCCTCTTACTTCCTTCTTCCTTTCTTCTTCTTCAAGCCTTCTTTCCGAGATTCTAAGGGACTTGGTTCCCCAGACTATACTTCTCACCTTCGGGTCAAGTTGATCCTGAACAACTTTTAAAGTGGTGTTCCAGTGTCCTTAATGACAAGTCGATTGAGGAGGGAGGATCGATTGTTTTTTTCTTCCCCGCTTTTCTCTGAGTAAGATTCTTCTAGCTGCGAAATTTCACCAGATAGCATGTTTATATTTTGTTTTTCCGGAGATTGTCACACCGACCAATTTTCAGTTTTCAAATTGCCAGAGTTCGCCGAATTAGCTTCTCCTTTCCGTTGAGCTTCTTCTGTCATTTTTAGGACGGCGTTGGTTTTGCAGGGATAAAGCATTTGGTCGGGTTTATCTAATGCTTATTAGCATCATATAATCCTCATCCCCGACCAACCCTCAGTCTTCCTAGATAGAGCTGGTATCGGTCAGCTTCCTCTGCTGAGGGAAGCAGCCCAAAGTGCTCAATATCCTCTCTGGCCTGATTTAGCACTTATAAAGTCTTCAGTACCGTTATGGCCTTCGAAGTTCTAAAAAGACACTGCCCTTGCAAGAAGTTTTCACTTCTTGACCACTGGGTGCAGAGAATATGCTATATAAGTAGGGGTTTTTGTGCTGGAGGACAAGTCTCTCGACTGCTCATGATCAAGTTGTGGTTTCATGATCACCTGCCATAATCTTTTTTTCTTGATTGTTTGCGATCGGCTAAATCTTCTTCCTGCTTATCAAGTGTAATGGGACCTTCCAGGAAGATGTGTGATGGTCTTTCGATGCAATGTAGCATCATGCCTTCATCATTGTCATCCATTGTACCGTTGTACCGTGACAACAATGGCATTCTTCAAATTTCTTTGCTCATCTAGGAGTGCCAATTTTCATATTGTTTCTCTTCTTTAGCTTTTTGATTTTTGCTTCCTTCATCAACAAGCAGCTTTGAACTCAATGTCGATTCACTCTCTTCTTCCAATAATCTTTCTCCGAGTTGTTCAATCAACCCCAAAGAATGAAATTTCTTCATGGTATCAGTTCTACTTTTGTCATCTCTATTTAGATCGTGGATGTATGATGATGGTCGTTCTGTTAAATCGAGGAGCAGCCTTTCTCCACCTTCTTGCTAGCTTTCAACCTCACTTTGTCCAAAGTTAGATCATCATCATCATCACTCTTTGTTCTTGTTTCGTCGATGTCACAGAGTATGTTCTGATAATTATTTTCTTCGTCCATCTCCTCGCTATAAATTAAACCAGTCAATTACCATTCGAAATGTAATCATCCTCCCATTAACTTCTTCTTGTTCAGGATAAGTAGTGAGTTTTGTCAAGCAAGGTAGATGGCAACCATCTGCTCAATGGAGCATCCGCAGATTTGAAATCATGATAAAATTCAGGCATTTACAAATTAAAGTCTTTCTGCTTATTGTGAGCGGCAAATGAGCATCATAGGAATAAATGATGATATAATCCTCCAGATGAAGCAATTGTTTCTTTTCCGGGACACGGACATTGCTACTTCAGAAGATAAAAAGCCTTTTCTGAAAGCCCTCATATTAACTGAAGTAATTTCGAGATATCTTCATATGCACTGTAAACACTAGCTCATCTGGATTTTTACTTGTCAAAAGAGGCCTCAGAGCATTACGTGAGGAGAAGTTTCATCCTCATCAACCCTTCTTCGCTGAACTCAGAAATTAAAGAGGAAAGTGCTTTCTGAGATCACCATTTCAAGAAGTTCAGTAAACCCCGAGGTTTCTGCACTTTTCAGATACCGCTGTTTCAAGTTAGCTTTTAGTTTCTTTTGGAGGAGATGATACAACTGCTTTCTCCATCCAATTGTTCTTCCTGAATCGAGCCTCGTAAGGTCAAATATGGCAGACTTCCTTTAGTGGGTTTTCCGTATATTCAAGAAGAAGACTATTACCGACACTTACCTCTCACAGGAAGGCTCAAGAAATTTCCTGTAAAGCTTTTCAAATTTCCTAATCTTGAGAAGTTTTAAAGGTTCCACCACCACTACTCTTCGCCTGGAGCCTAAGAAGAGACATTAAGAATATTAGAAACATAAGAGTACTAGAAGGAAGCATTTCTTGTTCTAGATAACTTTACTACCCCTATGGACAGGTTCTTCTTGATGTCTGGAAGTTGAGGAACCTCTTCTTGATCTTGGGCGGTGGACAAGTTTTCTCTCCCTATGTGTTCCATTGGGCCTCATAAATAAATACAATTTTATGAGCAAATGTTAATATTAAGCAATTATGTCGATATGTTGAAGGTAAACTATCTTTGCTGACCTCGGTCAGAGTCAGCCGATTAATATCCTCGAACTCGTGGTAATCCATACCTCTCCCGGCTCATTATGTATCCTCCAGAGTATCATTCCCGAAGCTTCCATCTCAACATCCCTTCAGCCTTCGTGGTGTCGGCGGAAACCCTCGCTCAAGAATGCGGTTTCTTCAAGAATATTAAATGCCGGTATCAGGAATGTGGAAGAATGCAAACATCTTTCCATCATCATCTTCCTCACCCAGCTCTTCCTCACGCGTAGGGCCTTGCCTTCTTCAAGATGCCGCCGAGCTTCAAGTCTTCCACGGTCTCATATCGAACTTTGAAGGCTTTTTGTAAGTATCATCATCTCGTAATCATTCAGCAGTGCACTCCATCTATGATATTTCTATCATCTCCCAGGAGTTCTTATACCGGTCGTGACTTTTGGGATTGATTTGCCTTCGAAGGCCCAACATCTTCAGACCCCTCGCTCGGCGGTCAGTTTGTATGATTAGGGTTTTATGCCTTCGCGGAGTCCCTTTTCTTGGCAACCGGAGGTTTAGCTTTGGCTTGCTCAATTCCCTTACCATTTTCTTCGCCTGGCGCGTTTTCCTTTTCTTCAAAGCGGTCGGTGAGCGGTGATCGATTTCCCGCTCCGAGAGTGACTTACCGTCTTCGTAATGTACGTATCCCCGAGGACCATTAAAGTATATCGCCTTTGGCCCAAGAAGGCCATCATGATTAACAAATTTCACATGTCCAAGTGAATTAGCTCATACTTCCCCCAATCAAGGGTCATCATGTTTTTGCCCGGATGCACTATCATCCATTCTTCTTATCTCGGTCTACTCCACCTTTACTGCCATCAAAGCTAAATTGACCAAGATGCAGCATGTTTCGTGAGATTACTTAGTTTGGCTGCTTTCTCGTAATAAAGTCTCCGCAACTTTTTGTGACATTTTCAACTGGATTGTTTTAAACAGCTCTTTTGTCAATCATGCCTTATGTTGATGTCTTCAAATGTTCTGCATTTTCAATCTAACATTCATAGTGTCTGTAGCCTAGAACAATTTTCGTCTCTTTGACTTCAATTTATGTATTTTTTCTTCTTCATCATTCACAATCTTTGTGAAGATTTGGAGCTATATAGAATCAAAGATATCCAGCAGATGGTCCACCTAAAAAGTAGACAGAAAGTCAGGATGGGAATTCTTCAAAGATTCCACATCAGCTTTTCCGTTTAGAAGATATAACTCACGTAGTTATACTTTTTACCAGTGCTCCCCCAATTCATTTTGTGTTTGTGGTCTACAAATCAAGGTAAACTTTCCTGTATACGCTTATTCAACACCTTGTTCCTTTCCTCCGTCAAACAGGAGCGCAGGATGCTTCTTTGTGGTTCTTGGTGGTCATCTTCAGCCATCCTTATATAGAGCGGAGGAGTGTCAGAAGATCAAGGCCAAGAAGGAGCTAGTAGGGTTTTATGAATTCCTGAGAGATTTTATTTCACTTAAGCTCAAACTTTTAATTGTAAGTGTTTGTCTTTGCCCAAATCATATGGTATATAGTGCATAAAATGTATGATATGCAAATATAAGTATATAGCTTAAATATGAATGTTGTCTTCTTGCATCCGCATAGGCGTGGTAATGCCCCTTTGTACTTCATTAAACGCAGAGTGGGCCAAGTGTCTCGCATTTCTCACTGTGACATTATTTGCTTTGTTTTTGATCTCAATTGCTGAGATCAAACGCCATTCATCAAGGGCTTATATTGAATATCTTGTAATGATATCAATCAACAAATGGCAATGTGCCGGTACTTGATGGATTTTAATGCTACATTCATCAGGTCACTTAGCAGAGTAAGAATACTAATCGTTGAAAGCCATTTTCATTCTCGAAAGTCAAGTCCTTATCTATATATTGTTTATCATGAAATGGTAAAATACAAGACGTTGTACATGTTTACCTTCGTAATCCTACTGGGCTTTGTGTGTCCGCTTTCTTTATGACTAAATAGCTTCTCAATTCAAGTGTCGAACCTTTCATTGCTTTAATGTATTTGGACCCACCTCAAAGTAAGTTCTAGTTTTATTTACTTATTAAGTGTATCGACCTTTGCCTTTCCTCGATACCCGCTCCAGAATAAAGGTCTTCAGGTCATACCAGAACCTTTGCATCACTTCATCAACTCGCTTCTAAGAACCTGCTCTCAGAGGCCTACTCAATTATTCACCTTTTTAGATTCGTGACAATTTTTCAAATTCCAGTAACCCATTAATCCAAGATTATGTCTTAAGGTCAAGAACCGCTTTCTTGTGCGGCTTAGTGAAGATATCTCGTAAGAAGTCGGGTCTTCCAGATAATCTCAGTATCCTATATCGGGCTTTTCTCAACATGGTCTCCATGAAGTGGTGTCTAAATATCAATGTGATTTGTTCCGCATGGAACTTGGGGTTATGTGTGATTGCAATAGCACTGCAGCACGTTGCAAATGGGAGTTTTCTTCATTGAGTCCATAACCGAAAGGTTAATGGAATCTAATAATTTGTGTCACAACAACCAAAGAATATATTCAAATTGTAGCGTTGCAATTGGAGTTTTGTTTCTTGCCAAACCATGAGATAAGTCTAGTTCCTAAACCCATGTTCCCGAGGTACTTTTCCATCAAGCATTGATCCAAAGATAACGATCTCGAAAGTAACCACCAAACTTCAACTATCTTTCTTTAGGATACCATAAACTCACATCTACCGTATCTTTCACATACCTTAATATTTTCATAGCAATGTTGTAGTGTGATTGCATCGATTTGTTTGAAATTCAGCACACCAACCCGTGACATTAATATCGTGTCCTGCTTCATAAAGAAGGCAGTAGTGAACCTATCAATTTCCTATACTTGTGTTCATCAACACTCTCATCTCGATTCATGATAGTCATCTGTTCCTATGTCAGGGTATCTTAGCATTTCTTTCGTATGCTTGAAGATTGAACTTCAGAGTACGCTCTTCAGACACTGTCCTGACTATCTTAATATTCCATCATTGAGTTGCTCGACTTGCAATCCTAGGGAAATAGTTCAATTTCTCCCATCATGCTCATCTCTTAACTTACTTCTTTCTTTCATGAGATTACAAAGTCATCACAAAGTTGTTTGTCCCTAGATCCAAATATGATGTCATCAACAGCATTGAACTAAGAGTAGTTTCCCATCGCCGTTTAAAGTAAATAAAGTTTTATCAACTTCACCTTCTTTAAAACTACTTCTCTCCGTATGTATTTAGCCAAAGTAAATACACGATGCTCTCGGTTTCGTTTCACCATAAAGAGCTTTCTCAGAGCTTATAGAATCATTCTACTTTCCGAGTGAAACTCAAATAAAAGGGTTGTTTTCAACATAGACTTCCTCAAGAAGTTCACCTATATTCAAGAATGCACCTTGACATCCATCTAATAAACTTTAAAGTCTTTAAGAGTCAAGAAGGTCAGAAGAGTCTTATTGCATCCAATCAAGTAACCTGCATATGACTCATCAAATCTAAACCTTCGGGCCTGGTGAATCCTTCGGGCAACCAACCTCGCTTTCTTGCTTCTCGTTATTTCACTGCATTCATTCATCGTGTTTCAAAACCCAATTTAGTTCCAATCACGTATATTCCTTTCAAATGGAATCCAGTTTCCACTTGTTTCTCCAAACCGATCCAACTCTTTCTTGCATTGTCAGATCCACTGGTCTCTTAATTCTTCTTCTATAGTTTCGTTCGTTCGAGATAAAACATCCAAAGAGAGAGCGCAGCATTTCGCCTATTGCCTCTAGTCCCACACCTTGATTGATTGGTCCAATCGCCTTGCGTGATGATCCTTGATCCATCTCATCATGGGTTTAGGGCTAGTAGTCAACATTTATGTGATCTCAATGTGAATCACTATGATTAAGGATTTGATACTCTTCAAGATTCGCGACATTTGCACCTCGGCGGGCGGTGAATGTCCTGACACTTGCTCTGGGCAGGGAGGCTTCAGAGTTCATCGCTATTTCATAGAATACAACATTGAATCGATTCTTCAATCTTCTTTGTTCTTTTGTTGTAAACTCGTAAGCTTCTCACTATTCATAGAATAAACCAAGAAACACACCTTTCATCTCGCTTTTGTACTGAACAATTCTTAGATACTCTTTTTCCATTGTTAAGAAATAAAACATCTACAACCAAATACTTTTTAGATGATCGATATTGGGGGTCTACCAACCAGAGTTCATAAGGGGTGGACTCTGCCATGGTGTTTTGTTTATCAAACATCGACTGCTCTCGAGTGTAAAGTATGTTGCGGTTTACGTACTTCAACTCCAATAAACTTTAATTTGATATCTCAAAGGTTACGCCTAAGCATTGTCCTTGTCAGTGCTTCTTTAAGTGTTCTATTTTTCCTTTCTCGCAACAATTCATTTTGTCAGGGTGGTGCCTCTTTTACGCAGGAAAGTTGGTGTCAGATACCTTTGCCTTTCGGTATTAAAACTCCTTTATGTAATTTGTTGACAAACCTCAAGACTATCTATGGTCTGCTCTGCTATCAAGTAGTATACCTTGTCCTTTTCATGACTTCAAGCTTATTCAAAGCAAGTTTGGTATTCCACCCTAGCATCAGATTTGTGCTTCGCAAAGATAACCCAAGTGAATCTTGAGAAGTCATCTACAACAACAAAGACTATACTTCTTTCCCTCGCATAACTTCAGTTACATATGATTCAAAAGATCCATGTAATAGTTGCAAGCGGGTCTAACACTGTAGTGTCTCGATTTTGGACTTGAAAAGAGATCTTAGGTCAAGTTTCCCCCATCCGACAGTGCATAATAAGATGCACCATCCTTTTCCGAAAGATGTTTCTGGGAAGGCCAACCACTAACTCTTTTCTTGGCAAGTTTGTTCAGTAGTTTTGAAATTGATTCATTCTTTTCGTGCCATAACCAAGGTTTCTTATGTGTGACCATCGACTCACTCATGTAGACATCTTCTTAGTCAATATGTGTGATGCCCGCCTACCGGCAATATAAAGATTCGCTCGCCGAAAGCAACCAAGACCTGGCTCTGGCTGACTATCATCGTCAATAAGTTTGCATACTTCGGCTGAATTTCACAAAGAAATCCTTCGTCTTCAAACCTGCTCATGCTAGCCAGATTATATTTCAAACCCTTAACATGTAATACGCTTGATAGTTAATGATCCTAATTATTACTGCACAAATCTCAGAGAGGGATTTAATTCTCCAAAGAAATCAATGTCTGGTCCATTGTTGCAAAGCTTTGTAACGACTGCATTTGCTTTGTCTCATGTCATGTGCTTTCCAAGCATCCACTATCAAATAGCCATCAGCCTTAGTCCAAGAGGCTGCCTCAGCATAAAAACAGAAGCAGTCAGGAGTTAGTTCTTGCCGGAAGATAGAACCATTTAGACTAAAACATTCTTCCAAAGAGGGGAATCCACATTTTAGTGAATTTCTTGAGTTTGTTTTTATCTAACTTGGATCGAAGGAGATGCAATAAAATTAGTAATTTTTGATCTCAATTTTCCTTCTTTGTGGTGTTTCCTAGGTGTTCCTTTGCGCTTTCGGATCTGGTTTCGGGATTGCTTTTCAAAGAACTTAGCCTTCTCTGCCGTGTTCCTTCGTAGGCTCGGCATTCAGTTTTTGCCAAAGTGGCTTGAGATTTCTTCCACTGCGCTATCATTGCTGTACTTGCATTTAATATCGCCTCATGCCATTGTTCCTTGCTCTTCCTTATATTGTTCTTGCAGTAAGAACTTTTCAATAGCCTCGATAGCAAATGTAATACCATTTCAACACCTTCGCTTTCACGGAATACGTATCTTTACGGCTTACTCGTTCCAGACCGCCTTTATTTCCATAAGATGGCATGTGAGGATGAATTTGCCTATTCCAAGCCAATTCTTCCTTTCTTTTCCTGGAAGTAATATGTGCAATGTGGATGTGGTTGGCGTATGGGCGAGGTTGTCAGTTTTCTTTTCGTAAACCTCATCCACAAGTTTCTTGTGAACTTGTTGTTCTTTCAGCAACAAGGTTGGGTTGCTACTCCTTTCCTTTTGTCAACTACCCTAGCTTTCCTTTACGACCAATGCTATGTGGTTGAAGAACCATTCTGCCTGGAAACTTTTTACAAAGGTCAACCTTTCATCACTCTTCTTCGAGGAGATGAATTACTCGATTGTTCATCAAGTCCAAGTCCACCTTTCTCAGAGGGATCTCTCAGATAGGATTGAACCTCAGTGAGAGTGTCACTAGCCTTTGCATAAGATTAGAAGGATAGCTCTTTCTTTCTCAGTTCTTCATTCTAAAGCGCCTTCATCATTTTCTTGGTAAGTTCATTCAAGGCTAGTTTGTGAGAATTTTCATTCTCGTGATATCCGAGATTTTAAAGGCTATTTCAGCCGCTTATTTTCGTGACACTGTTAGCTTGGTAACCTCTTTTCAAGAGTTTCTTTGCTTTCCTCTAATTCTGGTTTTGAGATTGTGCTTCCGTAAATTCTTTCTCATAACGATCCAATTCACTCTTGACCAACCTGGGATCCTCAATTCCATCATCACTCTCATAGTATAGAAATTGTGAATTTTAGTTACCTCACCATAAGACACATTTCAATGTCGAGATGTCCGACAAAGAATCTTAGCAACTCCACACATTTCTTTCTTCTTAAGGTCAAGTCAATTATATCGGGTGATTCCACACACCGGGTGATGGTAGGTTTGAGCCTATCCCACCTCCATCTTCAGCCCCAAAGTCTATATCAAGTGAATTTGAATCTTCTTCCTTTCTTCAACAAGAAGGCCCTTGATTTCTTGAAATTTCTTCCGTCTCTTCACAATTGCCTCGAGCTTGTTCAAAGCAGACAATCTCTTGAAGTGACCAAAGCTTTTGACAATAGAAGCATATATCATTTCCTATTTCGCAGTTCTTCAGATTAACACCTTTCCTAATGGGGTGTTATAGAGTTGTTCACTTGTATGTTCTTGCATCGATGATAGTTTGGGCCAAGATGCTTTTTCACTTTTCTTTTGCTTTTCTTCTCTCAATCTCACCACAAATTTCTTCTATGTGTCTTATCGCGAAGAGCATTTTCTTCAGATGCTTCTTTAGTATCCTTCTTTCGTAAGTACCTTGAGAAACTAGGAGCAACACTTTGCAACTTTTCGCTTGTTTGTTCTCTCCGAGTTGTCTCATAGTCTGAGCAAGATGAGAGAAGAGCTCACCGGAGTAATATTTCGCATCCCTTGATTGAAATAAAAGAACTTAGTGTGTTCCACAGATTGAGACTTCACAATAGTCTTAATCTTTCCGACCGGAGTATCTATCGCTTTCACCAAGTGTCGCCATATCACCATAAGTGTAGTAAATCTGAAATCAAGTTCTTCCGTAGTTTCTGGGACCTTGTTTGAAGTTTTGGAACTTCAATTTAAGAATTTCAACTTGTTTTCTTTCGTTTTCTCTGCTCCGCATGATTTCTTCAATCAATCGCTGCAACTTTCGCTTTAGCACCCCACAATTTACAATCAGATGTGCTCAGTGTCGATCCGATGATTATATTACGAGCTTGACCATCCAATCTGTCTCTCGCATCTTCGATGTCCGAGCTCTTCGCTTGTCTTCATATATAATGCTTCCACGAGCAACATGACCACTATCACTAGCAAACGCCATGTCCTCGCTTCCATCTTCCTTGTTCGAGGTTTTTCTTCCATCGCATACCTCAAGAACTTGTTTGAGTTTCGATTTTGATAGCCCTTCATTGATGACATAGATCATCTCATCACTAATGGCCTCCAGATGGAGCATCATGTTGTTCTTCCATTTCTCGTAGTTTTTGGCTTAACGGAGCATCACCAGACATACCACCCTTAACACACAAATTATATAGTCCTCGAAGGGACAAAGTTCCTTCACCTATCCGGGATCTAGTTCAGGTAAGGCTTGTGAACCTCCCGCTCGATACCACTTGTTGGTCCAGATACGCAAAGTAAAAGACTAGGGGGTGAATAGTCTTTAAATCTTTTGTCGATAAACACAGCTTCTCGTAAACCCTGGGGTTTCGATACTTAAATTCAGCGCGGAAGACTTTAAGATAGGTAAGTAAACAATAAGTAAGTGTGTGTGCTTCATCAAATGTAAATACAGAAAGGTAAATAACACATCAAGTATAGTGGTATCCTGAGGTGGCGTAATCCTCCAACTAATCCATTTCGCCTTTCCGAGACCTAGAATTCACTAGAAGATAATTGAGTTCACCTTACAATAATCCTATTCTAAGATTCCTAAACAAATGGTTCCCAACCAAATGTTCCCCGAGTTATTCCCCACTCCTAGAGCTAAGTACTTCCTCTACTCGATAACCTCGAGTTATTCTCGATTTCCAAATCAAGTACTTCCTCTACCCACGCGATGGTGTTGGTTATAAGGTTTGTCGAGAGACTTCTCGTATAACTTTTCATTATGTTTCCAGAGAGCCTAATAGAACAAGACTACTTAATACACTTGTTCAAAGGGATGATACCGCTTCTTTACCGACTCCAAGTAATCGGTGTCCGCTCGGAGAATGAGCTTGTAGCGGTATCGATAGTTCAACTCTTTCACGAATAACAATCTCTTGTTAAGGTTCAGACAACTTAGAACTACTAGTGATTCTTCAAATGTAAAGCTTTCGTAAGGGTAGTAGAGTGCTTGAGAGAATACTTTGCTTGATGGTAAGTTTGCAAGATAGAGCGCTCTAAGGTATGTTCTTCAAGCATCTAAGTGTGTGATATATAGATAAATTTGAGAGGCGCTTGAATTGTATCCGCAGTGCTCTCTATCAAATTATATCCGCTTATATCTTGAACTATGTACTAAGTCACTATCTCTTGTTTCGAGAGGACTTGCTAAAGATTTCCCACGATGCATTTAATGCATAATCGCTCATCATCCTTTAGTCTCAACGGATACATGAGCCTTTCTGATGGCTTGCATGCTCCATACTCATGATATCATATGTCCAAAATCATATTTTCAAAGTAAGTTAATGTACTTAAGAAAGGATTAAGGACATAGTCTTTCTGAGTAAGACTAAACCTTTGTGTCTTCATAAACCTTGTGCAATCTTCAGTCTTCTAATCTTCAGAAAAGCTCCATTGCTAGGATTGATCTTCATGGTCTTCTTGAAATAAAAAATTACACTCAGAGACCTATAATCCTAATACAAGATTTAGTAGACTAATCATACTCAGTGATTTCCTCTTTTACAATGTTCAAGTGAACCAAGAGCACTTAATCACCTTTCTGGCTAAGATAAGAACATGTGATGAGTGATCAAAATACTAACATATATTCCTAACAATTTGTTTGATTGGCTTTGTCCTGATTTTATGTTTTGATAGTTTGGGATGTTTGTTAAAGTAGTGTTGCTGTTGTTGGTTGGACTATTTCATGCTTGGTTTCCTCGTGTTTGAAACAGATTTACCAGGGGTATTCTTTTGTAGATTGCTAGCTGGATGGGTGTACAGGTGTTAGTTGTCTGCCTTTGTAACTTGCGAAGAGTGTTTACAGACGACTTCACTATGCACCATTTAGCGGAGGGAATGTTGTGTTCTGTCTCTGGAAGGCACATAGTTGCGGATCTGATTCGTCGCTATGCTGGGCACAATGGTTTCCGAGATTTCTGCTAATTATGGGATCGCAAACCTAGTTTGTTGTCTTAGTTGAAATCTTGAGCTTGAATATGGTGTAGAAAGTTTCCTAGATCACGTACCGAGTACGGAGTTTAGATACTTGTTTAGTTGAAGTCATTTACAGTCTCATGTTGAGCTGTTGGCTTGATTTGTTTTGAGCTTCTGTATACTCTCTTTGCAAGTTTTATAAAATTGTTTAATTGTGCAAAAAAAAAAAATATATTGACAACATAAAGATTTTGATTAATAAGTAGTAATATCGATAATATTTGTTTTATTTGTAAACATATTTTAATTAATTCTTTCAAATATTTTTATACTTCTTTATTTTTAATTTATAATCGATCTCCTCTTGAAACGCAAGTTTGCACCTCATCGAATCCGTATAGAACGGATATTACATATGGTCCAGGGGACCAAAAAACAAGAGAAAATAAATCATCTTTAGGATATAAAATGTAACAGAAGGTCAAATAGAGGACCATAAATGTAATTCTCCCAGACTATTATCTTATCACTATGTGCTTATTTTGATAACTAAGCATCTTACGTGAACATGTGAATGGTATTACAGAAGCCACCTCATGTAGCTTACAATTACATGTTTCAATAAGTTAGTCATTTGTTTTTATTTATACACGATTTAACAAATCAACTAGCTTATTAAGTAATTTGTTGGAATTTTAGTGGAAAATAAATGAGCTCTCAATCCGTGTTTGGTCAAATTTGGATCCAACATGTCGGAAATAAGTATTCCGTATAAACGTGTATCTCCTTGTTAAACGAATTGCACTAGTATGGTTAATCACTAAATCACCAAGTGGTGAAGGATGATTAATGCACTATGTGTGTTTGATCAATGCATAAATGAATTGAGTTATCCCATACATGTGAATAAGTCATCTAATGTGCAAAAATTTGGGAATAAGAGCAGTGATGGGGAATTGATGGTTCTCCATGTTCAAGGAGAGGCTGAAAAATTATTTTTGGGGTACTAGTGGGTCAGCCACCGATCCACTCCCGCCACTCCTCTTGTATAGAACGCGACCAGATAGGGCAAGAGGGCTGCAAAAAATTGCACAAAGGCCAATAGGAACACCTGCTCGCTTTTGTGTTTTTTTGAGCTTTTTTTAATGGTTGCCTAGTTTAAAGAGTGTACAACATATCCATTTGACATGTGATTGATGAATGAAGGATTATAACTCTTCTTAAATGCTAAAAAAATCTCTCTCTCTCTCTCTAAAAGTTCCCTCTCTAAGCTGGAGATTGAGTTCTTGCCTCCTGCGAGTCTCAATCATCTTTTCTTCCTTTTAACCCAAACCGGTGAGATCACACACCATATTTCCGAGTGATTGTGAGGCCACCTTACATTTTTCCGAGTGTTCTTGTGAAAGTTCATGAAGTTCGGTTCGTAGGTCTCTCTGCTTCAAGATTGCCTTCTAAAATTTTTTCAAAATTTCAAAATTTAAAATTAATCTCAAAAGATCTTTAATATTTTCGGTGATTGACTTTCCTTATTTCTAGCTTTTAACCTACCATTTTTCAGCTCTTGTGCTTGGGTGTTTTCTTTCTCTCGTGTGTGTTTTTCTGCATGATAATTTTTGTTGATCGAGTGACCATATTCCTTCATTGTTCCCTCAATCTGCTTGGTGTTCTGAGTTTAAACATGGATAGTATCTTGCCGGAGTTGAGTTCCAAAATGAGTTCAACGGATGATGAAGCTCAAAAAATTTGTGTGCCTGATACAGTCTGGAATACTGTTGCTATTAATCATGAGTTATGTCTTGTTGGGCGTATTCTGTCCAGGAAATCTATCAACTTGGAGGCTTTTGAACGTACCATGTTGTCTGGATGGAATGTTTCACGTAAGGTGCATTTCCAGAAAATTGGAGAAGATAGAATACTGGTGCAATTTGGGCATGTGATCGAGAAAAATAGATTTATGGCAAGGGGTCCTTGGTCGTTTGACAAGAATTTAGTGGTGATGAGTCAGTTTAATGCTAATGAGGACCCAGGGATGGTTCCCCTCTCTGAAACATTGTTCTGGGTTCAAGCTTCAGGATTACCTATTATGTTGTTTCATCAAGGAATGGCGGAGGTGTTGGGGAATGCAATGGGAAAATTCGAAGAGATGGATGATTACAATGCCACGGGCCGATTGGGGATGACACTGCGATTCAGAGTAAGAATTGATGTTCAGAAACCACTACGACGTGTGCTACAAATTTCAATGCCATCTGGAGAAGTTTTGCAGATTCGTCTGGCGTACGAACGCCTCCCAAACTTCTGTTATTACTGCAGGATCATTGGGCACTTGGTGAAAGATTGTCGGGATTGCTTGGAAGTGGCAAATCTGAATGGTGATGTTCGAGCTGATAAGCTGAGGTACGGTGACTGGTTGCGTACGAACCTTAATTCTAAACAATCCAAGTATGTTCAGGGAAGTCTTAATCGGAGCATCCTCCGAACTCCAGCACCAGGCCGGAATTTTCATCGCTCCGGGGAGCTGAGTAGTGAGGGTAATGTTGGGATTGGAAATTTTTCAGGGTCCGCTGTGGAAATTACTCAAACTATTAAGGAAAGCGTGATTTCAGGAGTGAGTACTACGGTTTTGCCGCAAATGGTTAATGCTAATTCTGGAATTGATAAGGGGAAATTAATTTTAATTGAGGAAGATCCTAATGACGAGATTGAGGGAATGGAATTAGCGTTGACTACCCCAGAGCCAGTTTTTAATTTGAAACCTTCCCCAAACATAACCCATCCTCCCAACTGTCATATGACCGAGTCCAGTACTGTTACCAATTTGGCCCAAACAATTTACCTAGCCCAACCAAATCGACCCAATCCAGTACATGTTGACCCAACTACAGCCAATCCCAATTCCACACCCCAGCCATTAGCAATTATACCCTCTCCCATGGTTGATCAGCCCATGTACCAAGTCCTAACCCAACTTGAGTCTCCACCTAGTGATACTAGCCTTGACCCACAAACCTTATCCGTCCAAAACTGGGCTCAAGAGGCCTGACAAGTCTTCCTGACCCAACTCAAAAGTAATAGGCCCAAACCACACGCCAAATATCCTAATTCCAGTAGCTTGAAACCAAAGAAGCCCAAACCAACCCCTGCCCCGCTCCATCCAATCCAAACTGGGCCACTCAGCAAACCAACTAGCCAGAAAAGGAGAGGTCGACCGATTGGTACTACAAACAAAAATAGTGGCGATGTTGCTGAGTGTTCGGAGAATAAGGAGAATGAACATAATGGAGTCATCAAAAGAAGTTGAAGTGCGATAAATTACTAGAGGCGGGGTTGCTATCCCCAATGAGTTGTCTTAGTTGGAATTGTCAGGGTCTGAGGAACCCTCGGGCAGTTCGAGTTTTGGGAGATCTCTTGAAAGATTTCCACCCCAGCTTTGTCTTTCTCATGGAAACCAAGTTAGATGACTATGGGTTTGACAAGCTTAGAGAGAAGTTTAACATGTTTGGTGTTGGAGTTCCCATTGCTGGTAAATCCGAGGTTCGCACTTTGTGGGAGAAAGACGTTTCAGTTACGATTTTGAATTTTAGCAAACATCATATTGATGCTAATATTCAGCTTGTAGATAGTTCTTTGATTTGGAGGTTCACAGGTTTCTATGGGGAACTAGACACAACAAAACGAAAGATTACTTGGATATTAATGAAAGATTTGGGAGCTCGTTCTGATAGAGAATGGATGGTGATGGGTGATTTTAACGAGCTACTTAGTCACGATGATAAGTTGGGAGGTGTACCTACCCCGGAATGGAGATTGAGAGATTTCTGGGAGGCTTTGACCCATAATGACTTAGTCGATCTCGGTTTCGTTGGGTATCCGTTTACGTTGAATAATCGTAGAGGAATCCCTAATAATACAAAGGAACGACTCGATCGGGCTGTGGCTACTGCTAGTTGGAGGAATCTTTTCCCACAAGCCCAAATTAGTCATATCACTGTGAGGAACTCAAATCACATGGCACTAGTGGCCAATTTTTTACCAAAATCTCCTGGTTTCAGTCAACGCAGAAACAAAGCGTTCTGCTTTGAAGTTGTATGGATCAGATCGGATGACTGTCACCGGATAATCTCGGATTCTTGGTCTGCTGTAGAAGATTTCGAAGTTAATTTGGAGGCCAATCAATGTTAAACCGAGCAAACATAATTATCCCAATATTACAGCTCAAATCCGAAAGTTGAACAGAGAGCTGGAAAAGCTTCAATCTAAGCCTTTCACGGAGGAAATAAAGGTGACAGAACATAGATTAAAAAGTGACCTTGAAGATATGTTGGATCGAGAAGAAGTTCTTTGGAAACAACGGGCCAAAACGCAATGGATAGCGGAAGGAGATCGAAACACAAAATTCTTCCATGCCCAAGCTTCAAAGAGAGATACTAAGAATGAAATTATAGGTCTCAAGGATAAATTTGGGGAGTTGAAGTCGGATCTGGGGATTATGGGCAACATAGCAGTCGAGTATTATGAGGAGTTATTCTCCAGTATTCATCCAACAACTCAGGACATTGATTGGGTGGTCAGAACTATGAAGTCGAAAGTTGATCACTCCATCAACAGAGAGCTATCTAAGGATTTCACGCCACTTGAGGTAAGAAATGCACTTTTTTATATGTTTCCTACCAAATCCCCTGGCCCCGATGGTATGCCTGCACTTTTTTATCAAAAATTCTGGCATGTTGCTGGTAAAAATGTGACTGATTGTGTTCTGAATATTCTGAATAAACGCTCCTTGAACCCTAAACTGAACTTCACTCATATTATCCTTATTCCCAAGTGTAAAGCACCTGAGCTGATTACCCAATTTCGGCCTATAAGTTTGAGTAATGTCGTTTTTAAAATGGCCTCTAAGGTTATTACTAACAGACTCAAACCCCATATGAATAAGATCATAGCCGAAACCCAGCCTGCTTTTGTGCTTGATAGGTTAATCACTGATAATGTTTTAGTTTCTTATGAGATTAATCATTTTTTAAAAAGAAAGACAAAAGGCAAAGATGGTTTTATGGCTTTAAAAATGGATATGAGCAAGGCTTATGATCGAGTTGAATGGACTTTCCTTGAGAGTGTGTTATATAGACTAGGGTTCGAGCATGATTTTATTCAATTAATAATGCTCTGTGTGTGTTCAGTTTCTTACTCTATAAAACTGAACGGTGAACTTTTTGGTCCTATCCAGCCTAAGAGGGGTTTACGTCAAGGGGATCCGTTATCTCCTTATTTGTTTCTTTTCTGTACTGATGCTTTTAGTTCTTTGCTTGTGGATGCGGAGGTTAGGGGGCTGTTGCGAGGGGTTTCTATTACACCTAGTGCACCTAGTGTTTCTCACCTCTTGTTCGCAGACGATACTCTTATCTTCTGCGAGGCAAGTAAGGAGTCGGCTATTGAAATCAATAATATCCTGCATAAGTATAGTGTTTCTTCTGGACAATTGATTAATATTGAAAAATCCACTGTAGTGTTCAGTAGAAACGTTGGGGTGGAGAGAATTGAAGAGATTAGAAATATCTTACCTATTGAGGTAGTTGATATGCATGAAAAATATCTCGGGCTACCTACAACGATGGGAAATTCACAAAAGAGAGGTTTTTAGTTGGCTTAGGGAGAGGATTTGGGCGAAAACACAAGGTTTTGGGGAGAAGCATCTCTCTAAAGCGGGGAAAGAGGTTATGATTAAATCCGTGCTTCAATCTATACCTACTTATGTGATGGGTTGCTTTAAACTACCGGATTACCTTCTCCACGAGTTAGAGTCAATAATTGCTAAATTTTGATGGGGTGACGGTAAGAAAGATAAGATCCATTGGACTAAATGGGATACACTTTGTGAGAGTAAAAGAGATGGAGAAATGGGTTTTCGGGACTTTAAGCTCTTTTAATATGGCTATGTTGGGGAAACAAGTGTGGCGCATTATTCAAAACACGAATTCTTTACTTAGTCGTATTTTGAAAGCTAAATACTTTCTGGATTGTGATATCCTTGATGCTTTACCAAATCCTAACTCCTCTTTTACGTGTAAGAGTATATATAGCTCTATTGAGACTAAGCATTTGGCATTATTTGGCGCATAGGAGATGGAACATCAGTTAGTGTATGGAAAGACAATTGGATTCGTAGGGATAGTGTATGCAGGCCATTCACACCAGATTTGTATCAGCTAGGGGAGATTTCTGTAGCAAATTTTATCCTGCCGAACGGGAGGGGGTGGGATGTAGAGGGATTGCGTTGGGTGTTCTGGGAGGAGGATGTCGAGTTTATTATGCAGATTCCTATTAACTGCCCCAATTCCAGGGATATTCGCACCTGGTATTTCACAAAGAACGGGCATTATTCTGTTCGGACGGCTTATCACCTAGCTGGAGATTTGAAGCAAAATAAGAATCGTAATTTAGCATCTAGTTCAGTACCTTTTATTCGAGACTGGAGATTTTTGTGGAAAGTTGGAGTCCCTAATAAAGTCTGTGTGTTCTTGTGGAGAATGTTGTCTAATGGTTTACCTGTTATGCAGAACCTCATTAAGCGTCACTTGTCTGTGGATACTATCTGTCTTTTATGCAAAGAAACCTCAGAATTTGCTATACATGTATTCTGTAATTGCCATTTTGCACGATTGATATGGGCGATATCTAGTCTACCAGCTTCTATCTTTTCTGATTCTGACACTGATGTTTGGAATTGGATTTGTACGATGAAACAGGTACTATTGGCGTCCCAATTTAGCTATTTCACTTGTTTTTGCTGGGGGATATGGTACCACATGAACCAAATCATCCATTCAAATCACCGTGGAGATCCAAAGGAACTTGTACAATTTGCTGCCGAGTTTCTGAATCGATTCAAGAATGCACAACAACAATTTGCGCAACCAAACCACCGGAATCTGCCTCACTTTGGTCACTGCCTGAAGAGTTGTATATCAAGATCAATGTTGATGCAGCTATTCTAAAATCTGTGCAAGCTACAGGTTGGGAATCGTGGCTCTAATGGAGAAGGAGAAGTCTTAGCATGGGGACGGTAAAGTGAAGCACCTTCTCCGCCATAAATCGCTGAAACCATAGATGTGAAGCACGAGATTGAATTGGCACTGGCTTTTGGATGGAAGAATGTTATCATCGAGAGTGATTGCCAATCAGTTATCAAAGCTATCAACTCTACCGCTACTTGCTTATCACCTGGGGGCCATTTTATTGATTACATCAAAACTAGTTTTAATTTGTTTGATTCTATTTCTTTTCTTCATGCTTTTCGGTCTGCTAATACTCTGGCCCATGACATTGCGCATCAAGTAGTTGTGGATAGGGATGGTTTGTTGGAACTACCTTGAACTTGGGTATTCCGCTTTGTATTGCTCTTCTTTGAAATCATGAATGCAAGTCTATGTTTCCCCTTAAAAAAAAAAAAAAAAAAAACTCTTCTTAAATGCTAACAATCTGTTGGAATAGTTATGAGGTGACTATAAATATATAACAAACTCTAGTTCATGAAAACATATACTCCCTCAATTTCAGAAAAAGTGTTACATTTTACTATTTCATTTCAGAAAATGTAACACTTTTTTCTGAAATGGAGGGAGTATTTCTCACTTCTTTATCTCCTCGCTCTTTGTGCACTTTTGTTTGCTCATACTAAGGTTCACCATACTTGGTTACCATTGTGGAACCTAACTATTTAGAGAAGTTTTATCCTGTAGACGACTGCCATATAACAGTTTGCACTATAACAAGGCAATTAAGTCTTAAGGAGAGACCTAGTCGACTATTCTCACCCTTTGTTGCTCTTTTTCTTTACACTTCCCAGCCGCTCTAAACACTCACATTTCCTACATTTTTAACATAACTAAACACCTCCATACAAAAAATAAACTAATTTATCAACTATTAGCTAGCTTATCAACTAGTCCTGCAAAACTAGATAATAATGTAATAGTTGATAAGGTGACTCATAGGTGCCCATCACTTTTATTTTTTGAAAAGCTATATAGAGTATCTTCTAAAAATCAGTCATCTTGCTCACTTCCACCAAACCGTCTTATTGTGGTCAAATTATTCTATTTTGATAAAAAAAAGGGTAAAATAATATGATAAGGTGACTCATGAGGTTGATAGCTTATATCCACTAGTTGATAGTTGATTTTTTTAAATTTTCCACGACTAATCCAGCCAAGTACTATCGTACCCTTTTTTAGGGACGGCTTTTCCAGCACTGTTTTTACAACCACAACTTTCGAACTCGAGATGCTGCTTAAATGATCTGAAGACTATTTGGCAAGTGATTATAATCGCGTAAATCTGGTTAAAAATATCTATTTTAATCTGATTTTCTTGATTTTATTCGCTATCCAAACATATTGTTATTACTTGAGCCGACGACCGTTACTCTATTCAAATTATCTCCAAGTGGACTGGGCCAACAAATATAATTACCACCACATGCTGGTCCGTGACAGTGGGCTGAATTTCAGCACTCCGAGCTAAACTACTACCCTTATATAAGATCTTTTGAATTGAGAAAGAATTTGATCAACAAATCGAAATCAAATCAGTGACAAGCATTTCTGAATTTGAATTTGAATTTCCGATATACTCACTCCATCAACGTCTCTCCACAAAACCCTCTCTCATTACCATCTTCCCCAATTTCATCTTTCACCGTAACCCTAGCCAACGGCGGCGATGACGGCGGCGCAAACACCATCGACGGGGAGGGAGCTGGCGAATCCTCCCAAGGACGGAGTTTCGAATCTCCGCTTCTCCAATCATAGCGACCACCTACTCGTTTCCTCATGGGACAAGGTCTTACTTACTTACACTTGGACTTCAATCCGATTCTCTGTTCCGGAAATGTTGATTTTGTACCTCTCATTGTTTTGGTTTTGTCGATTGTAGAGTGTTCGATTGTATGATGCCAGTACCAATTCGCTCAGGGGAGAGTTTATGCACGGAGGTGCCGTGCTGGATTGTTGCTTCCACGATGATACCTCCGGCTTTTCTGCATCTGCTGATCACACTGTTAGAAGGTCGTAATCATTTTCGATTTTGTATGATAGTTTAAATATTCTGCACTGCTTGTTTTGGTATGTTAGATGATGATGCTACTTCTAGATTTCTGTGTAGTAGTTGTGATCAACTAGTTTAGAATTGACGAATCAATTACTGCGTTTTAGTAGCTTCATGTTTACCGAAGAGATAATATTACCTCCTTCCGTCCAGCACAAGCAGCTTTCACATTTTGTTCACTTTTTTAGAGTCTGTTTGATTGCAAATTAGTCTGAACTTACGCCGGAAAAATGACCTTAGATAAGATCAACAAACAAAATGGGAAGTTTGTGCTTGAATGGAAGTAGTTGGATGCTGATTTGGTGATGTGGAAGCTTTCGGATATTGGCTGATTGTTAATTGTTTATGATTGTTTGCAAATGTGGTATGGGGATGGCAGTGGAAAGAAATTTGATGGTTTATTTATCTATTTGATGCTGTAGGCTAGTATTCAACTACAACCGGGAGGACATATTGGGGAAGCATGATGCACCTGTTCGTTGCATTGAATACTCTTATGCCACTGGTACGTCTTCCAAAATTATTTTCTGGTGCATATCTCTGTTTGTAATATGTTAGATACAAATTTTCTATTTGTTTATAAATCTTCTAGTTTGATTATTGGAAGAGCCCGAAAGAAGGAATATTATAGTTGTTAGATAAGTGGGACTCTTATAATTTGCTTGTACGTGCTGTAATTGTTAGGTTGAAATATAACACACATGGTCTTTTGTCTTCTTTACCTCTACCCGTTTATGGCTCTAAGTATTTAGTGTAGCTAATATGATTATGTGGTACTATCACTATTAGGTTCCAACTGAAAGTTTGTGACTTTTTTTGCTACTGTCAAGATATTTCTTTCATGGCTAGTTGATGTAACCAACCTGCATTGACAAATAAAGCACAAAGCAAGCAACATTCTTATTATTGAATAATATAATTGAGATAAAAGCTAGTCGTAATTTTCTCTTTGGCATTTAGTTGGCAGACTACCTTTTCGTTAGTCAGCGGCTCAGCGCACACATATTCATCTATTGACTTTTGATGGAACCCTTTATTTCTGATATTCTTGGTGCTTCTAGGTCAGGTGATAACTGGTAGTTGGGACAAGACATTGAAGTGCTGGGATCCCAGAGGTGCTAATGGTCAGGAACGTTCTCTTGTTGGGACGTACAATCAACCTGAGCGTGTTTATTCTATGTCGCTTGTTGGCAACCGCTTGGTGGTTGCAACTGCTGGAAGACATGTCAATGTTTATGATCTTCGAAATATGTCTCAACCTGAACAAAGAAGGGAATCGTCTTTGAAGTATCAGACAAGATGCGTACGATGTTATCCCAATGGGACAGGTGATGGTTTCACATATAATTTAATCAATTTAAGCTTGGCATAATCTATATCATACTAGAATTTTACCAACGTTTCCTCGTTTAATTTTGGACAAGTAGAACAAATATGCTGCTAGACATGGTTTAAAGTTTTTTTAATTTATTGCTCCTGCTAAATACTTCTCTACCTCCTTCGATCTATGTGAATTTTGTTTATTATCACCTATCCTTGTACTCTTCCTCTCTCACTGGAACTATGATTTGCAGGTTATGCTCTAAGTTCTGTTGAAGGTCGGGTAGCAATGGAGTTTTTTGACCTATCCGAGACAGGTCAATCCAAAAAGTAAGTCGGATGTCCATAATTTACCGATTTCTCTATTGGATAATAAGATGCTTACAAGCTC
Source organism: Plantago major (assembly GCA_026545765.1). NCBI lineage: Eukaryota > Viridiplantae > Streptophyta > Magnoliopsida > Lamiales > Plantaginaceae > Plantago > Plantago major. Next base: position 106,823 of record JAIFAC010000058.1, read on the forward strand.
CACGGAAACAGATTAATACTGCCTTCGATCTGTCTTTTGACAACCACTAGTGCTAATGCACAGTAATATAACTCATTTGTTTAAGAAACTATAAGTATGTCTGTTGATGCTACATCAATCACTGCAAGTGCTGTAAAATGCATCACTTTTTAAGAAACTAAAAAGCCAAGTATCAGCTTTGATAATATCTTATAAAACGTTTCTGAATTCTGATACTGTTTTTCTGTCTTTACATTGTTGAAGTCACAACTTGTGGCAAGAGTGAGAACTATATTTTCTATTTCTGCTGCACGCATCTTTAGAGAATTTTTTAATATATTAACTAGTCTTCCTGTTTTGACTCTTCATCAGGTATGCATTTAAATGTCATCGGAAATCGGAGGCAGGAAGGGACATTGTTTATCCGGTTAATGCCATTGCATTTCACCCAATGTAAGCCATTTCATTTTCTTCATTTGCATATCTGAATTTGACCAGTGAAGTTGAAATGAATTGCAACTATCCCTTTAGAAAGCCAATTACTATTAAATACTGGATGATATTACAAAAGACAGTGGAATAAATCAAGCAAAAAGCAATCATCCAAATCGGTTTGGGTACACTCTGCACTGTGATGCTTTGCAAGTACTTACTGTGTCACGGAAATGTTCAATAATAGAGTTCTTGAGTTAATAAGATGAAGTTTTAAGTCTTTAACAAGGTTGGACTTTAATTAGACTGTTGAGGAAACTAGATGATTCTCCTATCGAAGTATTCTTTTTTCTTTACTATCCTTTCTTAATTTTTTTATCATACAATTTTTGTTGCATGTAGCTATGGAACTTTTGCTACTGGAGGCTGTGATGGTTACGTAAACGTTTGGGATGGGAACAACAAAAAGCGGCTCTATCAGGTGATGACTTATAGCTGAGCAAGTGTCTGTCCTTGCAATCTTTTCTAGAACACGTGATTTCCAACTGAACTTTTGTTTCTCTGTTTTCTTCTCTCTTGTCTGGTCAAAATCAAGTATGCTAAGTATCCAATTAGTATCGCGCATTGTCATTCAGCAGAGATGGTAGGCTCCTAGCAGTTGCATCAAGTTATACATATGAAGAGGGAGAAAAAACGTAAGATTGCTTGATTTTTTAGCCTCAACCCCTCCCCTCATAAAATTCATCCATCTCTACTTAATGTAATTTGGTTTATGTCATTTGCAGCCACGAACCAGATGCAATATTTGTCAGAAGTGTGAATGAAGTGGAAGTCAAGCCTAAGCCCAAGATGCTACCAAATCCTGCAGCATGATAGAGCATAATGCCTGGGCTAACTTTTGTTGCTCCTGAGTGCATTGTGCAATTCCGAAGTGTTACTGTAGAATCGTATCTTCACGATTCTCTACTTGTTGATCGGATTTGATTAGTGTAACTATATATTATGTGATGTTAGGTTCCGGAAGTTAATTAGTTCAGCATGAATTTGCAGTACGGAAAAATGTTAAAACATCTGCTGTTTTGATGGCGTTGCCTAGTTTTAATGAATGGTCTACCTGTTCTTGTGTGAACCTATGCTTCATGGGCTAGGTTAATTCTATTTTACTTTTGCACTGTTCAGTACACCTTTTAAAATTTAACAAATGTCCGAACAATTAAAAATTAAATTTTAATCAATTTTAATACTATAAACAATTTAAAAAATAGAAGTATATATTTACAAAAACCACTCACGGGACTTTAGCAAGTTTTTTTTTTCTGAGCTTCCATGGAAGCTGACCAGAACTCCGGTGAAGTGCCGACTGCTTCACCGGAGCTAAGGTCTTTCTTTTTTTTAAAAAATTTTCCTAGAAGATGAATTCGTGATTTGGAAATTTTTGATTAAATTGTTTAGTGTATATTTTGTCATTTAAAACATAAAAGGGTATGTAATTCAAATAATACTAGAAAATTTAGCATGCGGAACTCGTTTACGAACTTCCAACGGTAATGTAAATTATTAATTTATATTTTGTTTTAATAATGAGTTGAAAGTTCGCACAAATAATGCGTGCCAATTTTTTCAGTATAATGATTTTCCTTAGAATGATGATAGAAGGTTGTTTTTTGGATAAGACTTGATCAGTTCCAAACTTTCACGTATAAATTATGAGTGGCAAGGGAATAGAGTAGTAGTTGGAGAGGTTATGGTAATTTTATAAATTTGGTAACTGTATAAGTTAGTAGACGGTTATTTATTTGGATAGAAAATGAAGATGTCTTATTTTGTGCTTTAGAAAGAAAAGGTAAATAAAATTAATTTTGGTCCGCTAACTAATCTGTGTAATTCTTTTTATAATAGTATAGATACGCCTACACCTCATTATGCAACTGTATAACATCTAGTCAGTAGTCATATTAATAAAAAATAAAAAGGTTAAAATTAATCCAAATGATTTAAATCGAATACTAACATTAGTGCGACTATACTGAAATTAACATTCCATGCTTCCTAATCATACTTAACATTAGATGCTACTCCTATCAAGTGAAAAATACCCCCTCCATATTTTTTAAAGGTTGATCATTTGACTTTTTCCAGTCAAACATAATAAACTTTGACCGCGAATTACTTCTAAACTATAATAATAAAAAATATAAAGAAACTAATTTACAAAAATTAAATAAGTAATATTTTATAATATAAATTTATTAAGTATTAAATAATTATATTTTAAGATTGATATATGGTCAAAGTTGATTACGGTTGACTGGGAAAAGTCAACTAATCAACCTTTAAAAAGAAAAGAACGGAGGAGTATTCACCAAGTAGAAAATTAGATTAGCGATGTGGAAAATATATCAACACCAGTCACAAATATGGACTCTTCCATATATATGGTTTATATTACAGTATTTCATCAGGAGGATGCAAACCAACTGATACTTCATTAGGATACAAACTGGCTGGTAATAGAAGAGGTATACAAATACTGTACATATCGAGTTCGCCTTTAAAAAGGTGTAAAGATGTAGGCTTTTTTGGAACCACAATTTCAGGTATAATATTAGTCAAGATAAACCAGTACACTGACTGCAGGACCAACCAACACAGTGCATTCAATCTTCTATCATTCGGATAGATACCACCCAGATACCACCGGCTTTCTGGTTACAACTACCCCTTAGCGTCGGGCTAGTGCGTTTCTCTCTTTTGCTCGCCGTAACCTCTCCACATATTCTGGAGTTCTATGCTCCGGCTGATGATTGATAAACAGAAGGTTAGAAAAAACACCACATTATAAATCTAGCATACAAAATTTGCTAGAAAGCGACTTGCCGGTTTCGTGTAATTTTCAGTTGTGCTGTACACGATTACGTCCGCAATCCCATAATCGATGGCTTCCTGAGGCTGAAAGAATTGTCCATGCTCAAGGTCCTTTTCGAGTTCTTCCTCTGACTTTCCAGTCCCTCTGGACAAAAACTCGAGGTAGTGTGACGTCATTACATCTAGCTCTCTTGCCTAGAAGAATTGGTCATCAAAGCATCAAATAAAAATGCACATACGAGCATCGGTGCAGTGCAGTGCACCCGTGCAGGCAGATCAAACAAGGTATATGAAGAGGAGACTGACCTGGATCCACATATCACTCACTTGTCCATTAGTTCTAGGTGCTGTTGGGAGATACAACGACGCTGCAGCAAACAAGAAAAACCATTAAATAAGTTGGATAGGAGAAACAGTAGAAGCATATCCCTCATTCTAGAGAGGCGTATTATATATCAGCTCATAGTATGCCAATGGCACAAAAGAAAACAAACATATATTAAAAAAAAAAAAAAAAGTATGCAAATGTGTTGTCCATACTATGCAAAGGGAGGTAACTTCACTTTACTCAGCCTACTGAGTACAAATTGTTAAAAGAACTTTCATTTTGACAATCATAATATACAGTTATGGACAGTTATGGGTAACAATTGGTCTCCTTGAAAGTGAAAATATATAGTCCACCCTAAGGGAGGAACACAAGTGTTGGTTTTCATGGAGACCCATACCCATATTCACCTTGTTATAGAAGGGAGGTCTCGTAGGGGTGTTGGGTGGGCTGTACAAAGAAGCTCACATTGCACCTTATGACAATAACCCTGAACATTTTCACATACTAGTAAACTTCAGGAAGTATAGCTCTGTTAGAAGTTCCAGTTGCTGTTAGGTGCCAATTTAAAAAAGGAACTTTTCTGAATAGATTATCGATGACACATGGATGGTATCAAGAAGAAAGACGAGTAAAATCTTACTCTGCGCGTATGGTTGTATTGCACGTTTGCCTTTCTTTCCAAGACTTAAAAGCATTCCTGCTTGACCCCATGCCGCGCCAATATTGACGGTGTATACATCTTGTTTGCACAACTAAAGATTCAAAAGAATAGTCCAATTAAAGGTCAAATAGCTTACACAAAATTGCACTGCTCAAGGTGACAAAAACTGAATAATAAATTGTTCTCAGGAGGTCCTTACATGCATTGCGTCAGCTATTACATATGCATCGGATTCTTTCCCAACAGTGTTGCCATATGTATCCTATGCACATCCAAAAAGCAATTAAGTAGCAGAGATGTTAACGAATTAAAAAACACAAGCAGGCTAAAGTTATAGAGTTCTATAAACTGCAAGTGCACGTTCATGCACCCTTGAAAGCCATGAAAGGGCAGAATGCAGCAAGTCCAGTTACTTAGCACACAAGGATAGGTTTAAAAAGAAAGAAAAAAAACCTACCTGAGTGCCAGTACAGTTAAGGTATAAATATATTGGTTTGTCTTCGCCGATAAAATCTAGCCATAAAAATTGAGCAAGGATAAGCTCCGTCACCTCCGGTACAAGCTGTAACAAAGGTGAGGTTGAATAATATAAATTGATATAAAAGCACTGGCACGTACAAGAACAATGTTGAATCAATAACATAGAGAAGATGGAATACCGGCAAGCCCAGATAGATAATTCGATTATCAAAAAGTATAGATGGAAGATCCGGAGGAGGTGTCCTCCGCCCTCCTCCTCTTCGACCTCCTCCCCTCATGCTGATGCCTCCACTGGCTTTGGCACCTAGATTTTCGTAGCGATTTCCTCCTTCAATGTTGTGTACATTCTTCATTCCACTATGTTTCAAGTACCAATATTTTGCCGAAATAGTATCCTGTAAAATGACTGCTTAATTAACTTTCAGAAAAAATATCATCGGCTGGAGTAAGTAACCTGGTGCAAATGCAGAGCTTTGGAACAATGTTTTGAATTTTCATTAGTATCTATAATGAAATTATTACTTTTCATGTCAACTAAAGCGGTTCAATAAAATAGAAGATATCCATAAAAAACTTCAAAACTGCAAATAAGATTTGGCCACAAGAAGCAGACCTCTGTAACTTCTTTTTCCTGTTGGCCACCAGTTTTATCATCGGGCATGAACACAGCCATTTGTGAAGGTGTGAGTCCAAAGAGACTCCGAGGTATATTCTTGTAGTTCTCCATCACTACAGAAAAACGGGGTGTTAGAAAATAGCCGAGTAATCCAACAGTCTTAGAAAGAGAAAAAAAGAACAGAAGGTAATCTAAACTAAAGAACCAATCTATCGTTTTGATGATATAATATATGTTTGCATATTCATGATAGTACAGTGGAAAATTATTGTTTGATTATGCATATTATTCTTTCCTGTGGCTATGTTTAATTATCTCTAGAAGTCACATTCATATTTCGAGAAACACAAGTACTTCTACCAAGGATTAAAAAACAATTGGGTGAATCGTTTAAATTCGCATAAGGCATGGCCCATTGTAGTTTTATTATTGTCATTTTTTAGTAGTAAGATACCTTAAGCACCTACTCCCTCTATCCCAAAGAAGCTGTTCCATTTTACCATTTGGGCGTCCGCTGGAGTTGTCCCATTTCATTTCTTAGCCATTTCAGGAAAGTTCATATAATTTTATATTCTCAAATAATAATCCAATTGACTCCTATACAGTATATTTATATTGCCCAATGCAGTATACAATGCTATAATAATACTTTGGGACAACTTCTTTGGGACGGAGGGACGAGGGAGTATTTCAAGATTTAAGGTTTCCCGTAAAAATTCCAATGGACGGTCCGTATCAGGAAATACAACCCACCTTGAGTCTACTCCCCATTTGTGATATCTTGATGTTCTCATCGTTGACTCTTACATGTTCATTCTCGCTGTTGCTACTTATTGTGACAATAGTAATTATCATTTAGAATTTATACACGACGATAGTATTTAAACATTTAGATGCATCTTGATAGTAGAAAATCAGAAGACTTGGTGCCCTTCCATGTGCTGGCGACCGAGCCTCGTCTTTCTTCTACCTGTCTTTTAAACACATATAAAAACCCTAACTACTACTGAATAACCATTTTGCCTCATTAATGTATCGCCTACGAGGAAACTTACAATTATAATTCCAGTAAAGTCAAGTATCTTAAGAGTCTTGAGAAATTTTAGGTGTCTGCCTGGTGAAACAATACTGTCTCTGATCTGCAACTTCCTTCTTCTAAAACCACAGAAGCAAATATGCTAATCTTACACTAGTAAATCGATTAGCAATATTCTTCCAGCAGATACCATTTTGTCATTTACATAGGCTAAAATCCTAGACTTGCCAAAAAATGATAATTTAACAAAATAATATCACCCGGCTAAGTGTACCTACCCTTACTTCAATAACATATACATGTGCAGAAGTTTCATTCACAACAGCTCTAACAAGCACACAACGAGCCAACTTTTCTCTAAATGACGTCTGAAAATGAAAGTTTTTCTTCCCATACTACTCTCAGCGTGCCAAAGTTACTGCACACATGCAAAAACTAATGTGCAGTTTCCATCAGAGTTTATCTCATCAATTCTTAGTATAGTATGTTTTCTAGTGAGAAATAGTCCGAATGCTGCTAGAGTGCTAGCCTGAACAAATATCATGATCAACTCCATCTAACACCAACCCAAATGAACATGGTTCAAGCTCTCATGCATAAACCTCTCATTACAACTCTGCTCATTGAGATATTTTCCTTCACGTCTGGATACAAACTGGCCTGCTCCCACACATATCCACCAGTACTCGTTCATGTATTAACCTGCTATCTAATGCTATAGAACGTAAAACATGATTCAACTTCAACCCCCATTTTAACACTGCTTACTGTCAAACGAAGTTATTTATCCTTCAAGCACCTACATAAAATCCGTGTAGTTTCCGTATTCTCTCCTCCTATTCACTACAGTTAGCAGAACAATTTTCAAACTAATTTAACAGATCACAAAAAACACACAGGTAGTGAATCATTCCCGATAAATCATCAAAGAAAATAGCCAATATCACGACGATATCCTCCTATCCAATGCTATAGAATGTAAAACACAATTCAACCGTCCCCATTTTATCACTGCTTATTGTCAACCGAAAGTTATCTATCCTTCAAGCACCTAATAAAATCCGTGTAGTTTCCTTATTCTCTGATGCTATTCGCTACACTCAGCAGAACACTTATCAAACTAGATTCACAGGTCGCAAAAAACACACAGGTAGTGTTTAGTGTTTAGTGAAACACTGAAACATTCCAGATAAATCATCAACCACAAGCAAACATACAACAATAGACAATATCATGCCAATAAACGATTAAAATGAGAAGGAATCGGAGCTACTCACATCCTTCTTTGAGATGCTCGGGTCGAAACTGTTTCGGAATCCGATTGGAAGAATTCCGAGCTACGAAACGGCATCTCCGAAGCGAGGTCTTCCTGGACTTGGCTGTGTACAATACTCCGGCGCTATTTAGAGAGCTTAGCTCGCGGTGGTTCACGGCGTTTGGCGAGAGGAACACAGAAGCAGAAGAAGCCATTTGGGGATTTTTCTGGAGGTGTGTTTTTTCTTCACGTTACTGATATAATAAAAATGACAGGCAATTATCGAGTTTTACGAACGTACTCTATAACGAAAAGGATATTTTGACCGCTTCTACTGAAATGGGCTCGGGTTTGGGCTTTTACTACATTTGCCTTTGGGTTGGTTCTTAACCTTTGGCCCACTGAAAGTGATGAACTTGTTGGAGTCCACTTGAAAGTTTGGTTAAAAAGGGATCCTTAATAGACGGTACCAGCTCAAAATAACAATTAAAAAAACGGTCAATTGAGTTGCAGCACTATATTAACTCATGACTCTACAACATTATTAACTCAACACTCTCTGAGTTACAATATTGTATTAACGTATGTTCGACCTTTTTTTTTTTTTACTTCCTAAAATCCAGGAATAAACACCGTTACTTTTTTGGTGGAGAAAATAAGGTATATATTATTTTTGGATAAAATAGTACTAGTGGGTCCCACAAATTAATTTTTAAAGTTTGAAGTTGGATAATATAATGTTATTGGGTTTACTTTTGAGTATATTTAATATTGAAGTTGCCAAAAAAGGAAATGATAAGTTTTGTTTGGGACACTCAAAATGGCAAAATGGAAAGCTATTCCTGGAATAGAGAAAGTAATATTTTGTGACAAATGATCTTTGACTAGAATTTTCCAGGTTAAAAATCATTTTGCCAAGTTTGTCTCTATGTGCTTTCCCCGATCTTTAGTAGGTTGGGAGTTGCCCCTTGAACTTTTATATGTGATGCAACACATTTAAAAGTTCAAGGGGCAAGTCGCAACTCAGCAATGATTATGGGAGAAACCACACAAACAAACAAATTTCAGGGGAAAAACATCTTTTTAGCCAAAAAAAAGTTTTTATTTTTTTTAATTAAGAAGGTAAAAATGGTAAAAGTGGTCCAAGTAAGCAGAAAGAGGAAGGGTGCAATGTGAAGGAAACACAAGATTGGGTGAATAAATGCTTGGTAGGACAGGTTAAGATCAAGATATTAGGTCATCAACTGGAGAATTTACTTGAGGCAAATGGACATAAAGGTTTCAAGTGTGGAATGATAACTGATGAATTATGGGTAATAGAACATGAAGATGAGATGGCAAGAACAACCTTGTTGCAAGAAGAAGAGGAGTGGATAAAACAGTGGTTCGTTTTTCTACGTCCGTGGGAGAAAAGAGTCATTAACGGGAGGAGAAAAGTATGGGTTAGCGTCTATGGAGTTCCTCTACATGGCTGGTCCAAGAAATCTTTCAATGATATTGGAAGTCGAGTGGGAAAAGTTGTTGAAATACATCATGATACGGAGGAAAGGAAAGACTTTCGGAAAGGCATGATCCTAATTGAGACGCCATGTTTTGATATAATTAGGAAAAAAGTCTCAATTAACTTCTCTGGTGAGATATATGTGGTGAATATCATTGAGGAGTACCTATCCTTCAGCTATGGAACTAGACAGGATGGTGCAAAGAAGGGAGGCCAGCAAGGAAGTTATGAAGAAAACAAATATAGAGGCTCTGATGAGATGATGTCTGGATATTCATCAGAAGAACTTGGAGAGGAGGATGGCATCGGTAGTGACTGGGGAAGTGAAGAGGATGAGGAACTGGACTATGAATTCAGGATTGATGACCCAACAATGTCCGAAATCGAAGCAGCAGGAAGGTTCGAACAAAGTGTACAAGCCGCGCAAGAGAATTATGGTGTACTTATGTCTGAATCATCGGGAAGGAAAGGAATTTATCAAACAAAGAGGTAGGCCCAATATTGACAAAGCCCACTACTGCAAAGGAAAGTACGGAGGCCAACATGAAGGGTGAGTTGCACAAAAGTCAGAATTCTGAGGAAGCTGGATCGGGAGGCAGGATTCACGATCAAGGAGGTACGAATGTGGGACGCATCAATGGAACTTCGAACATGAGTAAAGTGGCGGAGCTGGGAACATTAGGCCAGGAGATGGATGACATACAGAATCATGAGGTGAGAAATTGCAAGGAAAAAGAAAAGGATGAACAGCAGGCGGAAATATCTGATGAGGATTCTGATCCTTTTGAGGTAGCTGAGATCATTGAGAAGGCCATGAAAACTCCAAAAAGACGCACAGTGAGAAAAAAGAATTGTAAGGATCAACAAACTCGTGCTAAAGAATGGACAAATTTTATTAATGAAATAAACAGTAATGGGATTGAGGCAAATCAGAAAAAGAACCAAGCAGTTGGTAAAGCAAAAATTAATATAAAAGGAAAAGGGAAGAAAACGAAAAAGAAGACTGGAACAACAAAGAGGGGGCCGGAGCAAAATCGGGAAGGAATTGGAACATAGATTAAAGGTCAATGTCAGCCAGTTCTTAGAAGGCAGTAATGATGTGATGCGCAAATCACAAGGAGGGGAGGCACAGGATTTTGTTGATATGGGAATGGATCTTGGGTTCATTGGTGATAAGAACAAGGAGATAGCAAAACACAATTTTGAGGAGTGTGAAACTCGTGATAGAATGGAGGTACATGCGAATGGTGTCAATGGGGTTGTGGGTCAAAATCAAGTGGATCATGAAGATGATATACTTTAATATTATAGGTTTGGGGGGGGGGGGGGGTTAAGAAGAGGGCAATAAAGGAACTTGTAGCGAAAGAGAATGTCGATTTCACATGCATTCAAGAGACGAAGAAAGAGAGTATTGATAGGAAGCTAGTGGAGTATATATGGGGAGGATCAAATGTTGATTGGGTTTTCTCGGGAGCGATAGGAGCGGCGGGTGGATTGCTATGCATATGGGATAGTGAGTGTTTTAGGAGAAAGGAAATTTGGGGTGAGGAGGGAGTGTTAGGAGTAAAGGGGGTGTGGAGAGGCGAAGAAGTTCAAATCATGAATATCTATGCTCCATGCGAGGATAGTAGGAAGAGGATACTTTGGAAAATAGTTGGAAACAAGATTCGTGAGAATTCAAGCATGAAAATATGTGTTTGCGGTGATTTCAATGCCGTGAGGAAAGTGGAGGAGAGGAAAGGAAGAACGGTGGGAGGGGGCAGCCGTAGTAGAAGGGATTTTAATAGTCTCATTGAAGAAGCGGATTTGGTCGATCTACCATTGACTAGGAGGAAGTTTTCTTGGTATAGAGGGAATGGGGAAAGTTGTAGTCGTATTGATCGTTTTCTTTTCTCAAGAAGTTGGATGGCAAGATGGCCGAATTTGGTGCAAATTGGATTGAAACGTAGGATTTTGGATCACGTTGCCCTTGTGATAAAAGAAGAAGGGAGGGATTGGGGACCTCGCCCTTTTAGGTTCATCAATAGTTGGGTTCGGGAAAAGGAGTTCATGTCTATTGTAAAAAATTATTGGGACGAAGATGGAATACATGGATGGGGAAGTTTTGTGGTTACTGAAAAACTGAAGCGGTTGAAAAGAAGATTAAAGGAATGGAATGTGACTGAGCTTGGAGGGATTGATACAAAAATTGAACACATTGTGGATGAATTGAACAAGGAAGATATGCTATTGGAGGAATCAGATGGTGAATGTACTGGAATGGAGATTGGATCCGCAGGTGAGGCAAAATCAGGCTCTGTTGCCGGACTTAGTGCTGGGCTGGAGTATTCAGAAGCCCAGCAGAATAGTAGTGGATCAAGGACTGAAGCTGACTTTGCTACTGATCAGTCACGCATACAGCTCAGCCTGGAGCTTAAATGCCTATTGAATGTGAAGGAAGGAATGAGGAGACAGCAAGCCAAGAGAAAATGGATCAAGGATGGTGACGCTAACACAAGTTTCTTCCACGGGGCTATTGAACGGAGAAGAAGAAGGAATGCTATTCATGGAATCCGAATTGATGGAAAATGGACCGAGGAAGTAAGTGAGGTGATAAGTGGCATTAGAAACCATTTTGCAGCCCATTTCAATGAAAAACAGGCCGGTCATATGTTGTGTGGAGGTTTGGAAGGGCCTCATTTGGACAAAACAGAGAGAGAGGCGCTTGAAAAAATGTTTGAACCCGAAGAGATTAAGGAAGCTATGATGAATTGTGGAATTGATAAGAGCCCGGGCCCCGATGGATTTAGTGGACAATTTTTCCGATCAAGCTGGGAGGTGATTAAAAATGATGTACATAGAGTGTTCATGGAATTTCACAAGAACGGGAAGCTTTGCAAAGGTATGAACAACACTTTTATTACTCTTCTACCTAAGGTGGCTAACCCGGTGAATATTAGTGAGTATAGACCTATCTCATTGGTGAATGGTGTATATAAAATCTTGTCCAAAGTTTTGGCTTGTAGGTTAGGAAAGGTCTTAGAGAAAATTATTTCGGAAAACCAATCGGCCTTTATAGGTGATAGGAACATTCTTGATGGAGTGCTCATTGCTAATGAAATCATCGATGAAGCTAAGAAAAAGAAAAAAGAATTTTTTATGCTAAAACTTGATTTTGAAAAAGCTTATGACTCGGTGAGCTGGTCCTTTCTTTTTGATATGATGAGAGTCTTAGGTTTTGAAGAAGTTTGGATAGGTTGGATTAGAGAGTGTGTTTCTAATGTGTCAATGTCGGTTTTGGTGAATGGGAGCCCTACAAAGGAATTCATGATCCATAGAGGGCTAAGACAAGGGGACCCATTATCCCATTTCTTATATCTCATTGTAGCGGAAGGGTTAAGCCGCATGATTAAAAAAGCATGTGTGTTGGAAAGATTTAATCCTATTCTTGTAGGAAAAAAGAAAATTCCAATCTCACACTTACAATTTGCGGATGACACCCTCATTATGGGTGAAGCATGTGAGAAAATTTTTCAAACAATCAAAGGAGTCTTGAGGTGTTTTGAACTCTTTTCGGGGCTAAAAATAAATTTCAAGAAAAGTAGTCTCATGGGGGTTGGATGCATCGAGTCAAAGTTTCTTTCTTGGGCAAGTTTCCTTAATTGTCAAGTGGGGTCGTGTCCTTTTTCCTATCTAGGAATACCGGTGGGTGGGAAAGCAAAAGATAGAAAGATGTGGCTAAAGGTCAAGGAAAAGTTTGAGAAAAGATTAAGTGTTTGGGAAAATAAGTTCTTGTCTTTAGGTGGTAAAATTGTCATGACCAATGCGGTCCTCAATGCACTCCCTATTTACTTTTTCTCATTTTTTAAAGCACCCCATTCTATTCTTAAAGAGTTTATGAGCTTGCAAAGGAACTTTTTGTGGGGAGGTGGCTTGGATAAAGAAAAAAGGAAGATAGCTTGGGTGAGTTGGGATAAAATTTGTACACCTAAGGAAGAGGGAGGTCTTGGAATTAAAAAACTCAATTTGTTCAATTTAGCCCTCTTAGGTAGATGGGGATGGAAACTTTTGGGAGGGGGTAATGAACTTTGGGTAAGAATTTTAGAATCTAAGTATGGGACTTTTTTGAGGAGTGTGGAGTCTTTCTTGAGTGGGAATTTACGTGCTAGTGTGTGGTCGGAGTGGTGGAGGGATTTAGTTCGTAATGTGGGAGCTTGTAATTGGTTTAGAGAAAATTGCAACAAAAAGATTGGGGATGGGGAGGATACTTGCTTTTGGGAGGAAAAATGGGGTCCGGTCGAGTCAGGTCTTAAAGCCCTCTACCCTAGACTCTATAGATTGGAAACCAAGCAAAATTGCAAAATAAATGAACGAGTAAGGGTGGATGGAGCAAGTCTCTTTCTCATGGAATTGGTCTCGGCCTCTTCTTCCAAGAGAAATGGATATTGTGGACAACCTTCAAAATCGATTAAGTTCGGTTAGGTTGAAAGAAAAAGAAAAAGATTTGTGGATTTGGAGTGGTGGTGACTCGGATTGCTATACCACCAAAGAAGGTTACAAGGCGTTATCCTCACACTTTGAGCCTAATCCAATGAAAGAGTGGTCAAAATTGATTTAGAAAAAATGGGTTCCTTCAAAGGTAAATGTTTTTGTGTGGAAAATGCTTCAAAATAAAATTCCTTCAAAAGATAATTTGTTCAAGAGAGGTGTGTTTTTTAACAATGCGGATTTGTGTTGTAAAGTGTGTGATGGAATCTTAGAAGATGTGTGGCACATTTTTTGGGAGTGTAAACTTGCAAAGAATGTGTGGCGTCTTGTGTATGATTGGTTTAAATGTGAACCGGTGAAAGGGATTAATTTGTTTGAGGTGTTGGAAAATCACAACAAAATTCCTTTGAAAATTGATAAAAAGTTGAGTCAAGTGTTTTGGCATTGCACTATATGGAATCTTTGGAGGGCAAGAAATGAAAGGATTTTTAAAAATGTGATTTTAACACAGTGGCAAATCTTGGAGAGAATTAAAATATGCTGTTGGGATTGGCTGAAAAGTAAGAATGAGCTGAGAAATTACATTCAGTTGAGTGCATGGACTCAGGAACCTGTTTCCTGTTTGTCCGTAAGGACCTGATGATATAACAGATTGGTTGTTTTGCTGGGTTTGGAATTTTCGGTGATGCAGGTGATAGGAAAGGAGATGCAATGATGATGTCGGCCTTGATGATGTAAGGATGATGTCGGCCAAAGTTGAGAATGAAGGGAGAATAGTCAAAGTTGATGTTGATGTGGGAAGAGGGAACATGTGGGCCAGCTGAATATGATTGATTATTATCACTTTCTAACTTTGTCCCCCAGTTTTTGTCTCCTGCAGTATTTTCATTGGTGAAGTGGTGAAGGACCAAGCAGATTCATTTAATTCTCAGATCAGTTTCAAGGTACTGCATTTCAGTGGAAAGAGGGTAAGAGACTTGGTGACATCAATTTGTGCTGAATTACCAAGTGATAACTCGAGTAATTAGACCATGGGATCTAGTTTTAAATATCTCGAGGTACCTTGAGATGGAATCCACCTTGGAATTGACGGATTAAGTAAGTTGTTAGGACCGTATCTTAAATATCTCGCTTATGCTCTTTGGAGCGTAGGTTGTTAGGGGTACGACTAATGCACTTACACATATGGGAGTTGTCTTCTTGGGATTGGCACCTTTTGGAATTGCCGGCTAATGCCCTTGGTCACATTTTAAATTTCTTGCCACTTGACTTGAAAGATAGCATAGGGTGGAGGAATGTGATTAAGAATGGGCCCGAAATGGATCTATGATGCTTGTCATCACCGTCATCGCGTTGGGCGCGTTCAGATACTACCCAATATGGGCCTTTGAGTCGTGAGGGTTGATGAATGCGTATTCCAAACCAATGCGCATAAAAGTGCGGACGTCGGTAAAATAGACATTACCGGTTTTGATGAATTGACGGAGGGACTTGGTTTGAGTCTCTTGGTGATAAAAGGAAGGTTCTGATTTTGTTTTGGTTATGCGGATTGGAGGGCAGATATGTTGTGAGTGAGGAATGATGTAAAATTTTGGTGATCTTTAGATGGATGGTAGTGGAAGTTCGTTTCTGTCGGTCAATTGACCATGTACTTATACTATTGAGCATCTCTTATGCTCCTTGACCCCTATTATTATTAATAATAATATTATTTTGCTGTTTCAAAAAAAAATTACTTCATTATAAGATCATTAAAAAAGCTCTTTTTTTAATACATGCATCTTATCTACTTATGCGATCTGGTGTCTATTGAAACTCTAACTTTACGAGGGCCGTGAAGAAAATCAATTCGCTTGTGAATATGTGAGTGAATGAGTAGTGTTAGAGTGCAGGCTAAAGCGTCGAGGCAATTTTTGGATTTACTGTTTTAGTCTAAGGTAATTGGTACAGGTATGGTATATATCCACACTGGTGCATCTAATATTACTTATACAAGTTGGCATTTGTAAGATCGTTTAAGTGATGCATGTTCCACAGTAGAACATTACATACGTATATTGAATTGAAAATAATAATAGACAAATAGAAAAGAATGTATTTGATACTAACGGTTGCTCTATTTAAGGTTTTCTTTGCTTTTATTAAATTTTCTAAGCCATCAACTATATTCATTTTCCATGGACTGTTTCTGTAGCTCATTTATGTTATATAAAGATTGTCCAAAATCCAAATATAGATCTAGAACACGAAACATGTGAAGTACTATTTCTATAAGTTTAGGAGTCTTTTGGGAAACTGACATCAGTTTCTCATGGATTCAAGAATGATCAATATGCAATAGCAGAGTGGTAATGTCACTATGTGTAAGGGTTTTCTCTTGTTGAGTGACTTTACGTATGCGCTTGAAGGTGTGAAGATTAAGCAGTTCGTGGGTTTTAATCTGATTACGTGGGAATTAGTATAGATTCTGTGGGTTTTAGTACAGATTTTGTGGTTTGTTTCTGTAAGTTTACAGAGAGAGCCTATTTTGCCAGATTGCACAGCAACCGTTGATCTTGATCATCCTACGGTTGAGATTAAATGGTGACGCGGAGGGAAAAATAGTTGGAAACCAGGAAACAGAGCATGATAGCCTGTTTACTTGTAATTCGTCTTTCTTTGTTTGTAATCCGTATAAATAGACTTGTAGCTTGGATGTTAAGCATGAGATTGAATGATATCATATTCAATTGCCAGTTATAGTGAGAGAAACACTAGTGAGAGAGAGAATTGGTTGATAAAGCTTATCGCCATTGTTAATTGGTGATTGGAAAAGCTTGATTCTTGTAATCTTTCATTGATTAGTGAATCGTTCTTGTTGTTCTCCGTGGATGTAGGCTAAGCCGAACCACGTAAATCTTGTGTTATTTTCTTTACGCATTCGATTGATTGTAGTTTCATAATCGTCTTTGTTCGATCGGTTATTTGATCGGAATTGTTCGATTGTTCAACAATTGGCGCCGTCCGTGGGAAGTCGAGCTTGAAACTGGTGATCGGAATTCTACAACAAGATTTGATACAGAGAAGTTAACTGAGAAGGTGGATTTCACTTTGTGGAAGGCGAAAATGGAAGCACTTCTGGTACAGCAAGGTGTAGAGCAAGCTCTATTAGGCAATGATGGTTTTGACAAAGATTTCGATGAATCTGAGAAGAGTAGAATCATTGGGAAGGCTCGTAGCACCCTGATTTTGTCCCTTGGTGACAAAGCTCTGAGAGAAGTAATCAAAGAGAAGACTGCAAAAGGTGTATGGGACAAGCTTGAGGAGTTGTATCATGTCGAGGCGTGGCAAGCAAGATCAAGCTCAAGCGGATGTTCTTCTCATTCAAAATGAAATCGATAAGTCGATTATTGAACATCTTGATGAATTCAATAAGGCGTGTTACGATATGGAGTCGAGGAGATGGGTTGGTGAGGATGACAAGCGGTTATATTGCTCACTCATTACCTCGGAGATATGAACACTTTGTAGATGCAATTGTCATATCTAATCGGATGATCGTGACTAAGGATGTGGAGTTGGCCTTGAGAAACAATTTGGATCAAAAGGGTGTTAGTAATCAACATGACACGATTCGGAGAGCTTATCGTGAAGCAACCGTGGAACAAGAATCCAATCGAGGAATAAACCATTCAATAACACCGGAGAACTGCCAAGCTACACGAAAGAGGTGGAGCTGATAATGTGGAGAAGAGAAAGTGCTATCATTGCAAGAAAATTTGGACATCTCAAGAAAGATTGTCCACTCATGAAAAACAAATCTGTGACAATCTGACCTGATAGATATTGCGAAGGTAACATTTATGAAAATCTGAAGCACTTGTTGTTTGTGAATCTCATATCGATGATAAGTGGGTGTTAGATTACGTTGTTCATTCCATATTTCACTGTTAAATCTTGGTTTAGTGAGTTAAGGACATTTAATGGTGGTGAAGTATTCTTTGGGAATGATCATGCTTGCGAATTAGGGAATTGGCACTATATTCATTAAGATGTATGATGGAGTAGTGAGGAAGGTTCTGAGATGTGAGATATGTTCTGGTATGAAGAGAAACCTACTATCATTAGTTGTGTTTGATAGTAAGGGGTATAGCTATGTCTCATACCATGGTGTCTTTGAAAGTGAGTATCTGAGAATAAGGTGGTTATTCGGGCAATTAAGGAGAATGGTGCGAAGAAACCTACTATCATTAGGTGTGTTTGATAGTAAGGGTATAGCTATGGTTCATACCATGGTGTCTTTGAAAGTGAGTATCACGAGAATAAGGTGGTTATTCGGGCAATTAAGGAGAATGGTGCATACTACTTGCAATTGACCATTACTGGGCATAGTCATGTTACTAAGGAGGTGAATCACACTGAGTTATGGCACAGGAGGTTGGCACATGTCAGTGATAAGGGACTGAGTGAGCTAGCAAAGCTACAGGTGTTTGGTGATGATAAAATCTGCAAACTAGAGTTCTGTGACCATTTTGTGATGAGTAAATCTCATAGAGCTAGTTTCCAGTCTGGTAAACATACCACACATGGAATTTTGGAGTATGTTCATTCAGATTTGTGGGGGCCATCAAGGGTGCAAACTCTGAGTGGAGGGAGATACTTCATGAGTATAATAGATGACTATTCAAGGAAGCTGTGGGTCTTTATTCTCAGATCAAAAGATGAAGCTCTTGAGAATTTAAAGAGTGGTTAGTTGAAGTTGAAAACCAAACAAACAAGAAGCTGAAGTGTTTAAGGACTGACAATGGGATGGAGTTTGTTTCAACTGAGTTTAACAACATCTGTAAAGAGAGAGGAATCCAAAGACACAGGACTGTATCAGGAACTCCACAGCAAAATGGAGTTGCAGAGAGGATGAACAAAACTTTACTGGAGAGGGTAAGGTGCATGCTATTGAGCTTAGGTTTAACTAAATGTTTATGGGGAGAAGCTGTGAACACAGCATGTTTCCTGATCAACAGATGTCCCTCTAGTGCAATAAAGTTTAAAACTCCCGAAATGGTATGGTCAGGAAAGCTCTCTAACTACTCAAACTTGAGAGTGTTTGGTTACTCAGCATTTGCACATGTGAGACAGGACAAGCTTGAGCCTAGGGCTCTGAGATGCTTATTCCTGGGTTATCCTAAGGGTGTGAAAGGCTACAAGTTATGGTGCATAAATGAGAGGAAATGCATCATAAGTAGAGATGTGATCTTCAATGAAAATGTGATGCCATTCAAGCAAGAATCACACAGTATACCTGAATCTGTGACAACTGATAAGACTAATCAGTCTGAGGTGGAGATTGCAAACAATGATCCCACTATAGATGACATAACACAAAATGTCATGATATCAGATGTTACACAGGAGAGATTAGTTGCAGATATACAGGAGGAGAATACTCATGACACTGATCCATCTACACCTGTGAACATTTCAACTGACAATGTGGGCAGCTCACATTCAGAAGAAGAAGATCAAATGTCTGAACAACAACAAGGTGCAACCTCAAATGAGTTGAGAAATTGGAACCTGACACGGCACAGGAATAGGAGAAAAGGTGCAGGGAAACATTAAACTAGATTTGGTTGGGCTAACTATGTAGCTCATGTGTTGAATGTAGCACAAGATATTGATAATATTGAGCCCAGAAATTACAATGAAGTTATGGTATAATGAAAGGAATCGATGGATTAAAGCTATGAATGATGAGCTATTATCTCTGAACAAGAATGGTACATGGAAGATAGTGAACAAACCAACAGAAGCAAAGATTGTAGGTTGCAAATGGATCTACAAGAAGAAGGTGGAGACAACTGAATCAGGAGAATCAATAAGATTCAAAGCTAGATTAGTTGCAAAAGGTTTTACACAGAGAGAAGGTATAGATTTCATGAAATCTTCTCACATGTGGTAAAACATTGTTCTATCGAGTTACTTCTTGTAGTTATTGACATGAGTTAATTTTGCAGACTAGATGTGAATCTGCATTTCTTCATGGAAATCTAGAAGAGAAGATCTATATGTCTATACGGATGGGTGAAATCGACAAAGACAAGAATCGGTGTATGCCTTCTAAAATTTCTTTATAAATTTGAAACAAAGTCCTAGACAATGGTATGAGAGATTTGATACTTATGTGCTAAGTATTAGATTTATAAGAAGCTCATATGACAGCTGTGCATACATACTTCATTGTTCAACTGATGCAATCATATTTCTACTATTGTATGTTGATGATATGTTGCTGGCTGGTAATGACATCTCAGAGATTAGTAAAGTGAAGAAACTACTGCAAAATGAGTTTGAAATGAAAGATTTAGGCAATGCTAGTAGAATCTTGGGCATGGATATCACAAGAGAGCTGAAACACAGTACTCTATACTTGTCTCAGCAACACTATGTTAACAAAGTTTTGTCTAGATTCTATATGCATCAAGCAAGTGAAGTTTCTACACCACTGGGTCAACATATCAAGCTTTCTCTAGATCAATGTCCTAAAGATGAAAAGGAAGTAGCTGAAATGGAGAGAGTTCCTTATGCAAATGCAGTTGGAAGTCTCATGTATTCAATGGCCAGGCAAAAGAATAGATTAGAGGGTTCCATGTGTGAGGCGTACTTGATGCGGGAAATTATGCATTTTTGCGAGTACTTCTTCGGTGATGAAGATGAAGATGCAATTACAAGACTCAGACGAAACGAGACAACATGGGAGCCTCAGTTTCCCGGACAATTGTCAATCTACATACCGAAAGGAAAACCCCTCCATAGACATATGAGCATAAAATATTTGAGTGAATATGAATACGAACAAGCACTTCTATGCATTGTCATGAAGTCCCCCGAGTTATTCGATTTGACAAATGCAGTATATTAACTAATCACACATCTATTTTATGTATCTATAATTTTCTTTATGAATACTAAAATATTGTATTTGCTTTGCATATATCATGTAGCCAATTGAGGCAGTTCGACCACTATACTATAGAAGATCGAGAGATGCTCGAATGAGCAATTTATTACCATGGTTGTGGGGTTTGAGTGCAAGCAGGACTAGGCATCGAGTGTTGAATTCATTTTCAATGGAGGGTCATATCACGGTTGTTGAGTGCCAAGGATACACGTCAAGCGGATCTAATTTGAAACAGAGAATTATGGTGAGCACAAAAAAACAATGAACTACGGAGTTTTTGTGAAGCTGGACAATGAAAATGGCACTACAAATTTTTACTATGGGTTGATAAAAGAAATTATCATGTTGAGCTTTAACTGTCCTGGGCGGGAACAACAGCGTATATACCTTTTCAAGTGCGACTGGTTTGATAGTGAACATGTTGTCATAGACAAGTTTGGATTGGTAAATCTACGTCACGATAAAAAACTCTGGACGAAGGAGCCGTTCATACTTGCAGATCTAGCAAGTCAAGTGTACTACTCACCGTACCCATATGCAAGCATTGGACGTTGCAGTCGAAAAGGTATACTTTTTTTTATGGCTTTTCAATTTTCAGATTTATTAGTTTCAAATATATCGACTTTACTAATTTAAATGCATCTACTTCACTTTGTTTTGTAGTGTGGGCGGTATTACTTGATAAAGTACGACACTGGATTGATTTGTCTTCTGTTGGAGGTGATGAACAACAAACCAATGCCGATCAACAATTCTATCCAGACGAAGCACCTCCTGGATCTGAGTTATTCATGGACTTTACAAGTTACAACCTCGAAATTCCACTTGCAGACACACGGCCCGAGAGAAGTCGATCTGAGAATGAACACCTATGTTTTTAAGTATTTGTACTGTGTGATAATGTTTACCTATATATTTTGTTGCACTATGACTTCAGTTTGGACAAGACTTTGGAACCCATTCGGCTACTTGTAATAAAATGGAACAGTGCAATTTGTAAGACTCGAAAATTCAGCATGGCAACCCCTACATTTCGTTACACCGCACGCCAAAATAATTTGACAATCATAATCAAAATTCACTAGATGAAACCCAAAATCTAATTACCAAATATCAAAGAAGTCAACCAAAACTTGAAATAGCATGACATGGAACATACAGTCAACACCATACATGACATGGGTACTAATTTTAGGACTACCTGTATAAAACAACAAACAAAAAACAACATGTTCACCAACATAAACATGACATGGAACATACATTAACACTCGTCTTCTATCTCACCCCCAGACTGGTCTATGCCATCTTCGTCATTAGAACTACAATCATCACCACCTAGCTCGACATTAGGAATGCTGATATTTTGAAGTTGATTAGCTTCGCCACTAGAACTAGCACCCATTGTCTTGATCATTTGGAAAAGTGTTGCTGTAGATTCTGTTAACTTTTTGATCGCGTCACTTTGCATCCTAATCTTCTTACTCTGTTTGTTTACCTTTTTTTCGAGGAAAGCTTGCCTCTTCGTTCCTGTTTCTCCACCCAATTTGGAATGTGGCACAGGTGGTAAAACACGCCCCCCTGGCGGGGCGAGGCCAGCTTCACGGATCACAATCCCCTTCGATATGCCCCTCATACTACCATGAGAATATCCCCCAGCACATTCAGCCCACAAGGCTACATCTAATCTATCAGATGCTCCATCAGAACATTCGGGAGATTCGGTAGCACACCGAGTTAAATTCACCTACGAGAAAGCATGAAACTCCTTAATAATTATTTATATAAGTCCTGAATCTTGCAATTTTATCAGTTTTTCAGCAGCTCTAAACATTAGACAACCAAGAAAATATTTAAACTTTAGTATATCCCACATAATACAAACATCATCCCATTCTTTATCCCCTCTGTAATATGAGCGAAGGGCAGCACCAACATCCTTATTTGCTGCCCTCAAGTCGTTGTACTGATGGCCATTGACTTCAAAGTTGACCTGAGGTGTCGTCCTCTTTATTGGCCGTCCCTTCTTCTGTGTCTTTGGCTTACCACGTCTCCGGTTCGGTTGAATTTCCGGTTGCGTCTCAGGAACAATTTCCGGTGCTTGCGAAAATATTGGTGTTTGGGAGTTTGCAGAATGGTAATTTTGAGTGTAGGGGTCTTGGTAGGAGCTTTGGAACAAAGGGCGAACGAAGCTCGGTTGGGGTTATTGAGAAGTGTTTTCGTTGAGCTTTTGCATCAACTCTTGGTAGGATCCGGGTGTGTTTTCTTGCATCCACTTGAGAGTCTCCGGAGTAAACAAGTTTCCGTCCATGTCGTCGAAAAATTGAAGTGGATATGGTGTTTTGGAGTGAAGATAGTGTTTTAAGTTTAATTAACAGAGAAAGAGGAGTTGGAGATGGGATGATCCAAATATAGTCAAGAATGGTCTCATTTTATAGATCTCGGAAAAATAAAGCCGTTGGTGATTTTTATTTATTTTTTGCATTTTTATTTTGAAAGTTATAGCCGTTCAAAAATTAAACGGAATTTAAAATTAAAAAAAAAAAACCGAACACGTGGCAGCAGCTGCAGCAGGCTGCTGCCACTTTAACTCTCCCGTCTGAGTGACGGGAGAGAAGGGCGACGCGCCCTTGATTGCAGCTCGTCTAAGGCACACGTTTGAACTTTGAAGAGAGAGAGAGATGTGAATGTGGGGAATGAGACGTTATTACAGAGTTATTAAATAGGTTGGGTTGTAAATTAAGTTAGATTCCAAATTCTCTGTAAATTCCACATTTCATAGAAAGCCGAAAGTAATTCTTAACTTTGGCATATAAACCTCTGAAATCCCGAAACTGTAAGGAAACTTATTATTACCAAGAACGAAGCGAGCTTATGAAAAAGTTCAGTACGTTGAACAAGACTAACTACAGCAGTGAACTGATCATAATTGACTTCACACGCCAATTCCTTACACCAAAAATCTTGAAATACTATTACCAGCCATAACTACATAGCTTTGGAACTCCTCTAGTTTTTCTTGTAGAGTTATGGTTCAGAACTTAACCACTTTTACTTTGGATAACAACAAAAACCAAGTCACACAATCCATAAACCTTTTTTTCTAAGATTCAAGGAACATGAAGTAGAGATGTTTGCACAGGGAAATTTATTGTCACCAATGGGCTCATGTTCCAATCTGAGTGCAAGTAGACGCATAGCATGAAATGAATCTAATATGTCACATAAAACATCAAAGTGTGTTTTTGTTAACTATACTAACCAAATAAACTGGATAGTACAAAATTATCACTAATAAGCTACAATAATACAAATTATTCGGCACGTGTATAATCCATCTATAATAGTTCAAAACAAGATACCGAAACCCAGGCTTACACTTACATCTGAATTATCAAACATATAAGTACAGTACACACATAATAATCAAATATTCAATTAAATTAAGTCAGTCCATCAAGGTATCTATACTTCTAACTATTGCCCAATTCAAATTCTATGTGTAATTACATCTTATTTCACCATTTCAAATAGATTATGAATGAATGAATCACTTAATATTCCACTATATAGCTCAAAAATATGCAAATTTAGAACTGCAGTGGCAAAACTGTGTAGCTGAGCTACGTTAAAATTCAAAATTTGATATAGTTAACCTTTCCCCTAATCTTCCTGCCACCAGCTGAGTGGAAAAATGATGTGTTGGAAATGGCAAATGAAAGCCTGGGATCATTCTTCACTTTGATCCACAACTATAGGGTCATTTTTTGACTTGGAAGTGATATCATGCTTGTGTGGTGAATTATTTGAGTTGGCAGTCAATAGCTTATGAGTAATTGTTGACTAAGTGTGTCAAGGAGTCCAAATCAGCAAAATCAATGTCAAATCAGCCGGTTTAGTCCTTAATTTGTCGAGAATGTACTTAATTTGCCTAGTTATAAAAGTTGTGGACTATAAATCCCAACTCTTGCAAAGTGGTGTTTGCATGTCACAATGATCCCATAGTTGTGGACCAAAGTTGCCATTCTCCCTTTTCAGATAACTCCTCGAGGTACTTGGCATAGATAAGCCCATGAGACGATGCTTCCGGTATGGTGCAGCCTTGCTCCTTAAACCATTCTAAATCATTCCCTAGCCTTCTAATCTCTCAAGCCCCATGATCCTGAACTCTGCATCTGCAACCACCAGTAACAATTGCAGTTTTACTTTTTAAGTGAATCATCTATAAGGCTTATAACATTGGCAAAAAGGTAAGGCACATCTAGATTCATGGTCATAGCAAATATAAAATCCAACTGCAGGACTTTACAAGAGATAAATGAGATCAGAGAAAGACTATTGATGCAGTAGGTTCGGTTTTTTTTGTTGAGCACGAGAACACACATCTCCATGATTTTGTATACAAGTAGTTTGTATATGTTTAATATAGAAAAGAACACAAATAGGAAGAGAAAGCAGAAGAGAGGAATTTTTTTTTACCCAAAACTAACAATGCATGTTCTGGCACAGAAACTTCAGATTCCTCATCCACACCCATGGAAACTGAACAATATATCAACACTACAAACATAATAAGGAGTCAAACGCAGTTAAAAAATCACTAAAGAAAAACAATTAAATTCCAATTTGCCATCGCAGTCAAAATCACAAACAGGTGGTATGCAAACCTTAGTTGGTGAACAAAACCAAAAACCAGATGAATAAGATGAATGCGAGAAGAAACTGAAGATAGAAGAGCTTGAAGAAACCAAAATTTAATTATTAAATTTTCATTATATAATTTTATTAAATTATTTACTATTATAGTTTAAGAGTAATTTGCGGTCAAAGTCGAAGTCAGTTGACCGTAGAATAGTAGAAATCAAGGGTATCAGTATCAAAAGGAAAAGAAGCAAAGGTCCTGTATAAGTATCTTCCATTTTTTGACACCTTTTACGGGCAAACGATAGCTTTTTTGAGATCGATTTCTAAAGATACGATAGTAAAGAACAAGTGATCTCTTTATGTACGCAATTATTTGATGCGCCGATCTATTACTGAGAAGAAATGTATCTATATCACTAGCTACACGAGAGGGATGAGAATAGGGCCATATATTTTACTTTGGTGTTCACTCCATTCTATTGTCAAAGTTTTGATTCAACCTGTAAATTGGATGACTGGATGATTTTCATTCATGGAAGGACTGGTACTCAGTGTCAAATATGCTAAGAAAGGTTGGAATGCCATGCATTTTCTTTATTCTCCTCACTTGTAGGACTTTAAACGACGTGAGTTTTTTCCTGATACAAATAATATATTTCTATTCTACTTGGCAATGAGCATACGCGACAGGTTGTACAGACTCTGCTGTGAAGGCTGGTTAGTGGTGATAGAATTGAAATGTACGTAGTTGTTCAATTGGCCTACTGAATGCCACACAAAAGAAGTATTACATGAATTTAAGTGTGGAAGTTACATGGACCAAAAAATGGAATGAAAACTTAATTCTGGGATAGAATGGTATTTGGCTGAAGAAGAAGAAAATTTGAGTGAACAAGCATAAAAAAGTAAAAAAAGTGTAAAATACAATAAAACTGAATTGTATCTCAAACTAAATTGTAAAGAGTATTTACAAAAGAAAGAAATGGAAACAGTAGTTGTAGAATAGTCAGCTACTCTATTTATATAGAATATCAACAGAATATTCTATTTTGTATTTTCTCCTTTAGACCCCCCCTCAAGATGTGCATGGATGTTGTTCAGGCCCATCTTGGATTTCTGAAAGATTGAGCTGTCTTTGTGCAAGAGGTTTGGTGAAAATATCGCGGATTACATGCAGTTGGTATCTGAACAAGTGTAATTGTCTTGTCTTGTATCTTCTCTCGAATGAAGTGATGATCCACATGTATGTGCTTAGTTTTATCATGCAAGACTGGATTGTGGGCAAGATAATAGGCATACGCTGTCGATGTGACATCTTTGGAGATGGATGTGGAATCTGAAGGTCTGCCAGAAGATACAAGAGCCATTGAATCTCACAACTAGTATAGGCCATGGCCCTATACTCTGCTTCAGCTGAACTGCGGCTGACTGTGGGTTGTTTCTTTGATGTCCATGAAATCAAAGCTGAGCCAAGATATATGGAGTATCCTGTCACACTTCTCTTGGTATCTTCACATCTGGCCCAATCACTGTCTGTGAAGCCTTGGAGTTTTAGTGTAGACTTTGTAGCATAAAAAATACCTTGACCAGGTGTAGTCTTAAGGTATCTGAGTAGTCTGTGTGCTGCAGAGAGATGAGACTGTGTTGGCCTTGACATGTATTGACTGAGTGTCTGTAATGTATATGCTATATACAGTGCAGTGATAGTCAAGTATAGAAGTCTTCCAATGAGTCTCCTGTATTCTTGAGGATTCTCTAATGGTGCAGCATCAGTAGAGTTGAACTTTTGCTTTTGATCCATAGGAGAATCAATTGGTCTGCAAGATTCATACCCATAATCAGTTAAGATATCTAAAGCATATTTCCTTTGGTTTAAAGTGATACCTACAGAGGTTCTGGCAACCTCTATACCAAGTATATATTTCAATACACCCAAATCTTTGATTGTAAAAGCATCATCAAGATGCTTCTTAATGCTGTTAATCTCTGACATGCTATTTCCTGTGATAATAATATCATCTACATAGCATAATAAAGCAGTAAAGTTAGTACCATCAGTCTTAACAAACAATGAATTGTCAGCTTTTGACTGAACATAACCAAAATGAATAAGGGACTGAGATAGCTTAGTGAACCATTGTCTTGATGCTTGCTTGAGTCCATAGAGACTCTTGTAAGCTTGCATACTCTTGTATCTGTATCTGTACAATAGCCAGGTGGAAGAACCATATACACCTCTTCATCCAAGTCACCATGAAGAAATGCATTGTTAACATCACACTGATGAATGAACCAGTCCTTTGCAGCTGCAAGAGCAAGTAAAACTCTGACACTGGTTAGCTTAGCAACTGGTGAAAAAGTGTCAAAATAATCTATGCCTTCTTCCTGTGTGTAGCCTTTAGCTACAAGCCTTGCTTTGTATCTCTCTATACTGCCATCAGCTTTATATTTGACCTTAAATACCCACTTACAACCAATACAATGTTTGCCATCTGGTAGGGACATCAAAGTCCAAGTGTTTGTTCTCTCTAAGGCCTTCAACTCAGTCTGCATAGCTTTCTGCCATTCTGGATTATCTTTGGCTTGTTTGTAAGTTTTAGGCTCCTTTATCTGGCTTATTGTAAACACCAAATAATCAGATGACAAATTCTTGACAGAAATAAAAGACTGAATAGGATATAGAGGAGGATTTTAGTAGTGAAATAACACTATTTGCATTGTGCAACATCTTACATGTGGTGAACTCTCGAAGAAGGAGGTAAAGGCCTTCATATACTTGGAGAAAATGATTATTTTCTCTTACTCTGGTAGATCTCCTCAATGAGATTTCATCAGGTTCCTGTAAAGTATTAGAAGAAATAATAGATGAAGAATCACCAAGACTAACTGAGTTGTATCTCAAACTAAATTGTAAAGAGTATTTACAAAAGAAAGAAATGGAAACAGTAGTTGTAGAATAGTCAGCTACTCTGAAAAACATGTTCTTTAAAAACCACATTTCTGCTAATCATAATCTTTTTAGTTGAAAGATCAAGAACCTTATAACCTTTAGTACCAAGTTTATAACCTATAAAAACACACTTAGTTGATCTAGGATCAAACTTAGTTCTATTTACATATGAAGTGCTTGCATAGCACAAACAACCAAAAGCCTTTAGTAAAGAATAGTCAGGAACAACTTTATATAATACCTCAAAAGGAGATTTATTATGCAAAACAGGTGAAGGTAACCTGTTTATGATATAAGCTGCTGTCATAACACACTCATCCCAGTACTTTAGAGGTATGTTTGATTGGAATCTGAGTGCCCTGGCAACTGATAAAAGGTGTTGATGCTTGCGTTCCACAAGACCATTCTGCTGCGGTGTTGCTACACATGAGGTTTTGTGAATTATACCATTATTATGATAAAAATCATGCAACAAAAACTCAGTGCCATTGTCAGACTGCAAACATTTAATCTTTGTAGAAAATTGTGTAGACACCATGTTATAAAAATGTTGTAAAGAAAACTTGACATCAGATTTTACTTTCAACATATAAAGCCAAGTAACACGACTATAATCATCTACAATCGTCAAAAAATACTTATTTCCAAGATGAGAATCCACAGAAAAGGGTCCCCATAAGTCACAGTGAATCATGTCAAAAGCTTGTAAAGAAACACTTGTGCTAATTGGAATTTTCAACTTCTTTTGTTTTGCAAACTGACAAGTATCACAGATGATGTTTTTAACATATTTTACAGAAACACCAGGAATTAAAGACATACATCTGTAAGGAAAGTGACCTAGTCTATTATGCCCATAGCAGAATCAATACTAGATACAGCATTACACTTATTTTCAATGACGGACTCAGAACCAAACAAACTATTTGCACTATTTTCTGCAGCTCTTAGCAAATACAATCCTCCCTCTTGCTTAGCAGTAGTAATCACCTTCATGGTTTGATTGTCCTGCAAATAACCTTTGTGAGGAAGAAAATAACATTGTATACACATGATTTAGTAAGTGAGAAATGGATAACAAATTATAAGCAAAAGTAGGGATATCTGAGACATTGTATAACATATGAAATTCTTAATAAGAACATTTCCCATATGAGTTGCTATAGCATACTGATTGTTAGGCAAACTAACATATATCTAAACAGGTGTAGGAGGTTTAACAAAAATGTTAAACTCATGTGTCATGTGATCTGTTGCACCTGTGTCAACAATCCAAATAGTCTGAGCATGCATATTATCAACAATAGCATTCAAACAAACTTTAATGTTACGACATATGTACTATGAGGTGTGGTAGATGGCTCGACTTGAATTCACTCTAGTCACAACTGCTGCAGCTGAATGTTGTTTAGACTGAGAATACTGCATAAATTCTTCAAATAAATCCATCTTAGCCCTTGTAGCCTCATTCATAACATCTCCAAGAGGAACAGTTGGAGGATTAACTGATTGCTCATAGCCACTGTCAGCTACTGAATTATTAGCCTTAGACCTCTGCTTTTGTGATTTAGCACCTCTCCATCCTTGTGGAAATCGATTATCTGAAACACCTCTCCTTTGTATGATTATTAGCCACAATTAATACAAGTGTTAGGAATATCATTAGTATTTTGATCATTCATCACATGTTCTTATCTTTGCGGAAAGGTGATTAAGTACTCTTAGTTCACTTGAACATTGTAAAGAGAAATCATGAGTATGATTAGTCTAGTAAATCTTGTTTTAGGATTATAGGTCTCTGAATGTAATTTTATTTCCAAGAAGACCATGAAGATCAATCCTAGCAATGGAGCTTTTACGAAGATTACAAGGCCAGATTGCACAAGATTTATGAAGACACCAAGGTTTAGTCTCACTCGGAAAGACTATGTCCTTAATCCTTTCTTAAGTGAATTTAGTTACTTTTGAAACATGATTACGGAACATATGACATCATGAGTATGGAGCATGCAAGCCATCGAAAGGCTAATGTATCCGTTGAAGACTACGGACACGAAATAGTACATATGCATTAATTGCATCGTGAAAAACCGCTAAAAGCACGATCCTCTCGAGATATGAGACAAGGACTTACAGTACTCATTTCAAGATAAGTATAGTGAATTTGAATTGTGTCTAACGGATAACATCCACAAACTCTCAATTCATCTATAAATATAACACACTTAGATCTTTGAGAAATCGACCAAAGAGCGATCTAACACAAACTTACAATCTAGCAAAGTATTCTCTCAAGCACTCTACTACCCTTTCGAAAGCTTTACATTGTTTGAAGAATCACTAGTAGTTCTAAGTTGTCACTGAACCTTAAAGAGATTGTTATTAAGTGAAAGAGTTGAACTATCGGATAACCTTTAAAGCTCATTCTCGAGCGGACATCAATTACTTGGAGTCGATAAAGCGGATTGCCATACCTTTGAACAAGTGTATTAAGTAGTCTTGTTCTATTAGGCTCTCTGGAAACATAAGCGAAAAGTTATACAAGAAGCCTCTCGACAAACCTTATAACCAACACCATCAAGGCGTGGAGTAGAGGAAGTACTTGATTTGGGAAATCGGGAATAACTCAAGGTTATACGAGTAGAGGAAGTACTTAGCTCTAGGAGTGAGGAATAACTTCGGGGGAACATTTGGTTGTGAACCATTTGTTTAGGAATCTTAGAATAGGATTATTGTAAGGTGAACTCGATTATACATTCTAGTGAATTCTAGGTCTCGAGAAAGGCAAAGTGGATTAGTTGGAGGATTCGCCACCTCCGGATACCACTATACTTCATGTTATTTACCTTTGCATTTATCTTTCGGAAAGCACACACACATACTTTTGTTTTACTTACCTATCTTAAAGTCTTCCGCTCTGAATTTAAGTATCGAAACCCCAGTTTACGAAAGCTGTTTATCGACAAAAGTTTTAAAGACTATTCACCCCCTAGCTTTTACTTTGCCGTTATCTGGACCAACAAGTGGTATCGAGCGGGAGGTTCCCAAGCCTTACACTTTGAACCTAGATCCCGAATAGGTGAAGAAACTTTGTCCCTTTCTCGAGGACTATATAATTTGTGTGTTAAGTGCGAGGAATGTCTCGAGTGATGCACCGTTACGAAGCGGAAAACTACGAGAAATGGAAGAACAACATGATGCTCCATCAGAGGCCATTAGTGATGAGATGATCTATATCATCAATGAAGGGCCTATTAAAATTAGACAACTCGAACAAATTCTTGAGGTGTACGATGGAAGAAAAGCCTTGACAAGGAAGATGAAAGCGAGGATCATTGCTAGCGATAGTGGTCGTGTTGCTCGTGGAAGCATTATGTATGAAGACAAGCGAGAGCTGGACATGAAGATGCGAAGAGACCTGATTGGATGGTCAAGCTCGTAATATAATCATCGATTCGACACTGAGCACATACGATTATGGCGTAGGTGCTAAAGCAGCGAAGTTGCACAGCGATTGATTGAAGAAATTTGTGCGGGCCAGAAAACCAAAGAAAACAAGTTGAAGTTCTTAAATTGAAGTTCCAAAACTTCAAGCAAGGTCCCATGAAACTCTGGAAGAACTTGATTTGAGTTTACTACTCTTATGAGTGATATGGCTGCACTTGGTGAAAGCAGCAGATACTCCCGGAGAAAAGATTAAGACTATTGTCAAGTCTCAATCCTGGCAGGAACACACTAAATTCTTTTATTTCAACCGAGGAATGCAAATATTACTCGGTGAGCTCTTCTCTCATCTTACTCATGAGATTATGAGACAACTCGGAGAGAACAAGCATTTGAGAAGTTGCAAAGTGTTGCTCTAGTCTCTCAAGGTATACGAAAGAAAGATACCAAAGGCGCATCTGAAGAAAATGCTCTTGCGATAAGACACATGAATAAATTTGTGAGTCGAGATATTGAGAGAAGAAAAGCTAAAGAAAAATGAAAAAGCATCTTGACCCGAACTATCATCGATCAAGAACATTCAACTAAACAACTCTCAAGACCCTCATTCGAGAAAGGTGTTAATCTTGAATCAACAGAGATAGGAAATGATATCGCTTCTATTGTCAAAAGCTTTGGTCACTTCAGAGAGATTGCCTGCTTTAAACAAGCTCGAGACATGTGACAAGAAGGGCGGAAGAAATTACAAAAGAAATCAAAGGGCCTTCTTGGTGAAGGAAGAAGATTCAAATCGACTTGATGCTCTAGATATTGAGGCAGTTACGAAGATGGAGATTCGGATAACTCGAACCTACCATCACCGAATTGTGTGGAATCACCCACGTAATCGACTTGACCTTAAGAAGAATGAAATGTGTGGAGTTCTTTGAGATTCTTTGGTCCGGACATCTCCAACATTGAAATGTGTCTTATGGATGATGAGGTAACAAACATTTCACATTTTACGTACTATGAGGTGATGATGGAATTGAGGATCTGGAGTTAATCGAGTGAATTGGATCGTTATGAGAAAGAATTTACGGAAGCACAATCCAAAACCGAATTCTAGAGGAAAGCAAAGAAACTCTTGAAAAAGAGGTTTACGAGCTAACGAGTATCTGAGAACAAAATATTTGAAATAGCCCTTGAAAAATCGGATATCGAAAATGAAAATTTTCTCAAACTAGCCTTGGATGAACTTAATAAGAAAATGATAAAGGCGCTTTACGAGAATGAGGAACTTGAAGAAAGAGCTATCCTTCAATCTTATGCAAAGGCTAGTGACACTCTCAACGATGTTCAATCATATATCTGAGATCCCTCGAGAAAGGTGGACTTGGACTTGATGAACAATCGAGTAATTCATCTCCTCTGAAGAAGAGTGATGAAAGGTTGACCTTTGTAAAAAGTCAGCAGAATGGTTCTTCAACCACTATAGCATTGGTCGAAAGCTAAGGTAGTTGACAAAGGAAAAGGAGTAGCAATGACCTTTGAAAGAACAACAAGTTCACAAGAAACTTGTGGGTGAAGCTTACGAAAGAAATACAACCCTCGGACATGTAGCCATCCACATTGCCATATTACTAGGAAAGGAAGAATTCTTTGGAATAGGCAAATTCTCTCTTGTACCATTTATGAAAATAAAGGCGGTGCGAGAAACTAGTAAAACTTACGAAGACCGCATTGAGAAAGCGAAGGTGTTGAAATGGCATTGGCTATCGTGCTATTGGAAAAGTCCTTTTACAACAATATAAGGAAGGACAAGAACAATGGCGCAAGGCGATATTGCGTAGCAATAAGCGAAGTGGAAGAAATCTCAAACCAACGAAAAAGCTGAATGCCAAAGCTAGAAGGAACACGGCGGAAAGGCTAAGTTCTTTGAAAAGCAATCCGAAACTTCGGTCGAGAAAGCACCAAAAGGAACCTAGAAACACCTCGAGAAGGAAGATTGAGATCAAAATTCTTGAGTTTATTGTTTCTCCTTCTAATAAAGTTAGACAAAAACAAACTCCCGAGAAATTCACTAAAATGTGGATTCCTCTTTGGAAGAATGTTTAGTCTAAGTGGTTCTATCTCGAGGCGAGAACCTAACTCTGTTTCTGTTTTGTGCGAGCGCCTCTTGGACTAAGGCTCGATGGCTATTTGATAGTGGATCACGGAAAGCACATGGCGGAGACAAAGCAAATCTGATCGACTACAAAGCTTGCAACAATGGACGGACATCAGTTCTTTGGAGGAGAATTAAATCCCTCTCTGGGATTTGTAGCGTCAATTGGGATCATAACAATTCTTGACGTATTACATGTTAAGGGTTTGAAATACAATCTATTTAGCATGAGCAGGTTTTGAGACAAAGTATTCTTGTGAAATTTAAAGCAAAGTATTGCAAACTTATTGACAATGAGTCAAAGAAGGCGATCTTGGTTGCTAGGCGGAAAGCGGTCTTTATGTTGCCGATTAGGCATCTGCCTGGCGAAGAATGTCTCATGGTGAGTCAATCAGGTCTACCTGGAAAACCTTGGTTATGGCACAAAAGAATGAGTCACTTGAATTTTAAAACTCTGAACAAACTTGCGAGAAAGAGTTAGTGGTTGGCCTTCCCAAAACATCTTTCGAGAAAGGATGGTATACATTACTTTGTCGGATGGAAACAATCTAAGATCTCTTTCAAGTCCAAAATCGAGACACTTTAGTGTTAGACCACTGCAACTATTACACATGGATCTTTTGAATCATACGTAACTAGTTATCACGGGAAAGAAGTATAGTCTTGTTGTTGTAGATGACTTCTCAAGATTCACTTGGGTTGTCTTTACGAAGCATAAATCGATGCTAGGGTGGAATACCAAACTTGCTAAATAAGCTTGAAGTCATGAAAAATGACAAGGTATCTGCAATCGGAAGGACCATAGTCTTGAATTTGTCAACCGATTACATAAAGGAGTTTTGTACCGAAAGGAATACAACATCAACTTTCCTCTGTAAGAACACCACAACAAAATTGTGTTGCGAGAAAGGAAAAATAGAACCCTTAAAGAAGCGGCAAGGACAATCTTTGGTGACCTTTGAAATAAGTGAAGTTTATTGGGTTGAAGGCGTAAACCTGACATGCTACACTCAGAACAGATGTTTGATAAACAAACACCATGACAAGCCCCTTATGAGCTCTTGGTTGGTAGACCCCCTAATATTAAACATCTGAAAGTGTTTGGTTGTAGATGTTTTGTTCTTAACAATGGAAAAGAGTATCTAAAAACATTTCAACCAAAAGGCGGATGAAGGAGTGTTTCTTGGTTATTCTATGAATAGCAAAGCTTACGAGTTTACAACAAAGAACAAAGAAGATTGAAGAATCGGTTCATGTTGTATTCTATGAAGAAAGCGAAACCACCCTTGATGATGAACTCGAGAAAGGTTCAAGGAACTAATGTTAAAGGATTACGAAGAAGAACCCTCGGAAGGAAAAACATCATTATGGAAAGAGGATGACTACGTGAAGAAAAGCATGAAATGCCTAGTAACAACGAGATGATTCTCGGACATGATGAAGAATTTCCTATGAGAATTCGAAATGGGCGAAGATGTTCATCGGAGAGCTAATTAAAATGACCTCTCGGCAGGCATGTCCCGAAAGCCCTCACCTTGAGCAAGTGTCGGACATTCAAGCCATACGTAGTACAAAATGTCATGAATCTTGAAGAAGTATCAAGTCGTAATCATAGTGATTCACATTCGGATCACATAGATGTTGACCTACTAGCCCCAAACCCGATGAGATGGATCGAGGATCATCACGCAAAGGATGTGATTGGACCAATCAATCAAGGTGTTAGGACTAGGAGAGCGATAGCCGAAAATGCTAATTCTCTCTTTGGATGTTTCATCTCAAACATTGAACTAAAACTATTGAAGAAGCATTAAGAGACCAAAATTGGATCTCTGCAATGCAAGAAGAGTTGGATCGGTTTGAAAGAAACAAAGTCTGAAACTAGTTCCATTTGTAGAAGGAATATCGTGATTGAAACCAAGTGGGTTTTCGGAAACAAGATGAATGAATCTGGTGAAATAACTTGAAACAAAGCAAGGTTGGTTGCGAGGATTCACCCGGTGAAGGTTTAGATTTTGATGAGTCATATGCAGTTGCGGAGTTGGATGCAATAAGACTCTTCACGGCCTTGCAACTCATAAAGGCTTTAAAGTTTATCGGATGGATGTCAAAGTGCATTCTTGAATGGTGAACTTGCTGAGGAAGTCTATG
The DNA here is from genome assembly GCA_026545765.1 of Plantago major. Classification (NCBI taxonomy): domain Eukaryota; kingdom Viridiplantae; phylum Streptophyta; class Magnoliopsida; order Lamiales; family Plantaginaceae; genus Plantago; species Plantago major. The sequence continues at coordinate 142,718 of JAIFAC010000058.1, forward strand.
TTGAACAACCACCTGGTTTTGAAGTTTCCTCAGAAAGTAGAATGGTCTATAAACTACAGAAAGCTCTATATGGACTGAAACAGGCTCCAAGAGCATGGTATGATACTTTGGCCAAATACCTTCTGGAAAGTGGTTTCAAGAAAGGTGAAGTTGATAAAACTTTATTTACCTTAAATCATGATGGGAAACTGCTTTTAGTTCAAGTATATGTTGATGACATTATATTTGGATCTAAGGACAAGCAACTTTGTGATGACTTTGCAAATCTCATGAAAAATAAGTTTGAGATGAGCATGATGGGAGAATTGAACTATTTCCTAGGATTGCAAGTCAAACAACTTAATGAGTTAATATTCATTAGTCAGACAAAGTATGCAAAAGACATGCTCACAAAGTTCAATCTTAAGCCCTCTGAAAAGAATGCTAAGATACCTATGAGCATAGGAACCAAAATGACCTATACTGAATCAGATAAGAGTGTTGAAGAACACAAGTATATGAAATTAATAGGTTCACTACTTTACCTTACTGCAAGCAGACTAGATATTCAATATGCAGTTGGAGTGTGTGCTAGATTTCAAACAAATCCAATGCAATCACACTACAACATTGCTATTAAAGTATTAAGGTATGTGAAAGGTACAGTAAATGTAGGTTTGTGGTATCCTAAAGAAGGTGGATTGAGTTTGGTGGTTACTCGGATCTTGACTATCTTTGGATCGATGCTTGATAGGAAAAGTACCTCGGGAACTTGGGTTTACGGGAACAAGACTTATCTCATGGTTTTTAAGAAGAAAACTCAATTGCAACTTCTACCACGGAGATTTGAATATATTGGCAGTTCTTTGCAACACAAATTCAATGGATTCAACAACAACTCGAGACTATGGACTCGATGAAGAAAACTCCTATTTTACGTGACAACATAAGTGCTATTGCAATCACACGAATCCCAAGTTCCATGCGAGAACAAAGCACATTGATGTTAGACACCACTTCATGAGACCATGTTGAAAAAGCGATATAGAGATACTCAAGATTGTACGGAAGACCAACTTGCGGATATCTTCACCAAGCCCTACAAGAAAGCGGTTCTTGACCTTAAGACATAATCTTGGATTGATGGAGTTACTAAGGACTGAAAAATGTCACGAATCTCTAAAGTCTGAGTAAGCAAGGTAGAAAAAGCGGGCCTCTGAGAACATGCTCTCGAGAAAGCGAGTTGTTAAGAAGTGTTGCAAAGGTTTACGGTAGCAACACTTTCGGAAAAGCAAAACATTTAGAGCAGGTATCCGAGAAAAGGCAAAGGTTAGTACACACTCGATGAGTAAATAAGACTAGAACTTACTTACTAAGAGTGGGTCGAATACATTCAAAAGCTGAAGTTTCGATTCTTGAATTAGGAAACTATTTAGTCATAAAGAGAAAAGACACACAAAGCCCAAAGGTATAAGTTACGAAAGTCAAACATGTCCGATGTCTTGTATTTTATCATTTTCATGATAAACAATATATAGATAAGGACTTGACACTCGAATGATAAGCTCAACGATTAAGTGTTCCTACTCTTTACTAAGTGACCTGATGAATGTAGCATATTAAATATCCATCAAATCGGCACATTACCATTTGTTGATTGATATCGGTACAAGATATCAATATAAGCCCTTGATGTATAAATGTTTGATCTCAACATTTGAGATTAAAACAAAGCAAGTAATGTCATTTAGAAATTGACGTGGCCCACTAAGCATTTAATGAAGTCTGAAAGGGCGTACCACGCTATCTGAGATCTGAAGACAACATTCATATTGACTATATGTATGTTGTATCTATGTATGTTTTATACGCTATATATATAGGAATTGGGCAAAAGACAAACATTTTACCAAATCCGAAATTTCATACTTGCATCGAAATAGCAAAACCTCTCAAGCTTTTACGCAAAACTTATTACGACTCGACTTCTTGTGCTTAGTCTTCTAAAAGATAGACTAATCTCGATTATTCTTGCAAAACCCTTCTATAAAAACTCACTCAAAGACTATATAAGAGATGGCACAGAAGATGACCACGAGAACCTAAGGCGCATCTTACGCTCCTGCGAAAGCGAGGAGGAAAAGAACTCGAGGTGTTGAATAAGCGCCTTCTAGGAGAGTTACCCCTTACATTTGGAATCCAAGTCACAAGATGAATTGGGAGCTTTTCTTGTGAAGAAATATGTTTACTGATCATTTTTAAAAGCGGATAGAAAAGCGATATTGGGAATGTTGAAAAGTTCCCATATCTACAAGTTTCATGTCTTTGCACCAGTGGGTATCCCTTTGGATGTGTTGGAGTTCTACAACAACTCCAAAATCTTCACAAAAGTTGTGAATGATGTAGAAGAGAAGTACATGCGGTGAAGTTCAAGGACGAAATTGTCCTAGGCGCAAGACTTTACGCAACTTATTCGATTGAAAAATCGGCGACATCAACATCGGGGATGCCTCCATGATTCAAAGTGTTAAGGAGCTATTTGAGGCAATCCAGTTGAAAATGCAAAGGTTGCCCGACAAACTTTGTTACGAAAGCCATCGAACCGGTCGTCTCGAAACACTAGAGTACTTTGGCTCTCATTACGTCCGTTGCTTTGATGGCAAAAAGGTGGAGTAGACGGATAAGCATGGAGAGATGGATGATGATGCATCTTGAATAAGAAGCATGAAGGCGAAACCCACTTCAATTGGAAATGCTTCAACAAATTTCTTGGGCACATTGAGGAACATGAGCCTAAAATCATCAATAGCCTTCTTTGAGACAAAGGCGATATGCATTTTGGTCTCAAAATTTGCTACATTACGGAAACAATGGGAATAACTCTCGAAAGAGACAAGAAATCCAGTCACCAACTCTCTTTTCGGACATGCCTTTGAAGAAAAGGAAGAATTCTGTTGAAAGCTCGAGAAGAAGCGGAAGAGCTTGAAGGCTTGACAAAGTGAAGAGGTCTCTGAGCAAGCTCACCTTTCGACCTCCGATTCTTAGAGAAAGAGGACTCAAGCGAAAGCCTCTAAGTCCCAAAGTGTACAAAAGCACAACCTTACGAGGCAAGATCTCGAGAAGATGTTGTTGACGAGAGCAACCAGAAAGCCCCAAATTACGAGGCAGTGCTCGAGAAATCTCCGGAGATGATAGAAATATCATAGATGGTCACTCCCAATCTGGGCGGGGACTCGATGATGATGTAGTACTTACACAAGTATTCAAAAGTCGAGATTGAGACCCGTGGAGGAGCATCAAGTTCACCCCTCGAAGAAAGGAGCCCCTCATCGGCGGGGAAGAAGAAGGCTGGATGAGGAAGATAGAGTGATGGAAGATGTTGACATTGCTTCCACATTCATAATGCGGCACTTAATGTGGTGAAGAAAACCACATTCTTGAGCAGGTTCCTCAACTTACGAGAGAGCTCAACTCTGAGAAGGGATCAAGCGAGATGGAGACTCGGAAAGATATTGTAGAGGAGACCAATAATGAGCAAAGAGAGGCATGGAAACTCCACTAGTCGAAGAGACAAACTTCGGCTGACTCTATTAGAATGTAGGTGTATCTAACTTGTCAACATTAAAATGTTAACTTGTTACTCATAAGCTTCATTTATTCTGAGCCGATTTGGAACACAATTTCAAGGAGAAGAAAACTTGTCCACTCCTTGAATCGAAGAGGTTACTCGACCTCGGAACATCAAGAAGAGCTTGTTCCACGGTAGTAAAGTTATCTCTGCTGAAATAACTAACAAATTTGCTCTAATCTTATGTTACGATATTCTTAAATATCTCTTATTAGGCTACAATGAGAAAGTAGTGGAGGTGGAACCAACACTGACACGAAGTTTCAGTGAAAAGCACTCACGAGGAAGTAATTCTTGAGCCTTACATTGAGAAGGTAAGTATCGATAAACTTTCCTTAAGAAAATTTTGTTAAAATTCACTACTTAATCAATATGTTTGTTCTATCTTACAGGCTCAATCGGAAGAACACTTGGGCGAAGAGAATGTGATCTTATCTCCTCGAGAGAAACTAAAGCTATTTGAACAAGCGATATCTGAAAAAGGTTCGAAACCCCAAGGTTTACGAGAAAGATCTGTGAGCTTCCTCACTTGGAAGTAAGTGAAGTCTCGAAAGCATTTTTCCACTTATCTTTTCGATAACAAGTTTCTAAACATATTTGATTCTATTTCTCGTTCAATCGGAAAGAAAGGATCTTGAGGATCGGACTTCTCCTCACATCAAGTATCTGAGGCCTCTGTGCCCAAACAAGCGAAGTCGAGCAAATGAGCTAGTGTTTCTACGGGTATGCTCGAAAAGCTTACTTTTGCACCACAGATACTAACACAAGTAGTTTGAACAAAACTAACTTGATCCCTTTCTTCGAGCTCAAAGTCTAGTGCCACTCAACTTACTCCAAGCCTTTAAGAAGCACACTCTCAAGAAACATCTAAAGTGCTTTAGACAATGGCGAGAAACTTCGAGAAAGGCCGATCTTTACGACATTGCGAAGTAATTGACATCCAGAAAAGGGCCATGCAATCAATCGGAAGACCATATCCATACTATGTTTCCCAGAATCATATTCTTTTGCCACTCGATGGATGATAACTTCTTAAATAAAGTAGCACAAAGACTCATGCGGACTTTCAAGTCGATGCTCAAACCAAGCGGATGGTGACCCGTCTGCATTGCCCGACAAACTCACCTACCCTTGAGCAAGAAGAAGTAAATGGGAGGATGATCACACTTCCTAATGTGATCAACTGGTTTACGAAGATGAGGAGGAAGCGGAGAATGACTACCAAGAACCTCCTTACGAGCATCCAAGTCGAGAAGACAAGAAAAGGATGATGATGATGATGATGATCGAATGATGATCTGACACAGAAGCAGCGGGATTAGGAAAGTTAGCAAAGGAAGTGCGGAAAAGGCTACTCCTTCAATGCTCGAAAGCCCATCATCATCACCACCAAAGTCTCATCAAAATACCCAGAAATTTGAACAAGACATAATTGAAGAAATCACGGCATTGAGTTGAGTTGAACAACTCGGAAAGGTGTTGGAAGAAGAAAGAGAATCGACATTGAGTGTCAAGCTCTTGTTGATGAAAAGGAGGCCAAAATCAAGAAGCTCAAAGAAGCTAATGCGAGGAATTGGCACTCCTAGATGAGCAAAGAAATCGAAGGATGCCATTGTTATCACAATTTGCTAAGATAGATGCCATGGATGACAATGATGATGAAGAGCATGGTCTTTGAAACATCGGAAAGACCTTCTACATCTTCTCGGAAGGCGGCACTTGATGGAAAGCGAAGAAGATTGCAATCTGCAAACAATCGAAAAGGATTATAGCGGTGATCTTTGAAGAAAAGCGAAACTTGATCACCAGAAGAAGATGAGAGGCTAATCACTAAGGAAAAGCTAGCCCTTACGGCTCCTCAAATTTTCTCTGCTCCGGTGCTTCAAGAAGTGATGAGCACGGTCGAAACATTGTTTTCTTGGAACTAAGAGAGACTTGTTGCTTAAGACAACCAAGTCCTCTGATCGATCGAGAAGAGATGAAAGATTTGGTGATGCATTGCTAAATAGAGCAACCAACATAGCTCTCTCGGAAAGACTTAGCTACGATCGGGGAAGAAAGGCGCAACAATGCCAATCAAGCACTAGCGGATGCTACCTTTGCTACTCGACAAGTGAGGCTATTCTAAAGCCTCTTGAAGAGCTCAACAGAAAGAGCAAGTGTTGGTTAGGCAAAACAAGGACATGAAAGAAGAAATCCAAGAATTGGTCGGTGCATAACAACCTCCGGAAGAACTTTGAATCACTCTACGAAGCTTATGCTATCATGAGTCAGTCATTCATGACTAAGGGGAAGGAGAGATGCCTCGAAAGGTAGAGGAAGAAAGAAAACAATCAAATCTCCCTCCTCAAATCGACTAGTCATTAAGGACACCACTTGGAGACACCCTATTTGAAGAAGTTGTTCCGGATCAACCAGACGGAAAAGTGAGAAGTATGGTCACTAGGGTACCAAGTCCTTAGGATCTCAAATGGGAACAACGAAAGCTTACGAAGAAGAAAATCGAGAAGAAGGTGAGGTAAGAGGTCGAGAGCTGCAAGCCTCTGGCTGGAACATCAATGATGATGATGAGGATGAATCGTCTGAGATGAGCATCCACTTCACAAAAGAAGAAAAGCAAGCCCCTTACAACCTCCTCTGGCGCAAGGCCATTAGCGACAGAACCCGTTAAAATACCAAGTCAATTCGAGGACTTCCACCTGACCAAGCGGGAAGAAAGAGTCAGGATCTCTGACGGAAGGCACTATGAGAAAGGCTAGAAGGGATATTCGTTTGGCGAGCAAACAAAGAAACTCATCAAGAAAAGCCAACTGATGCCCACATTGAGTATGTGAAGACCAGTAATGAAGAGTCTTCATATAGGTGCATTCTAAACAAGAAAGGGTATTGGATTCTAGAACTGCAACATCTACTTGTCAATGATAAGTTTCAACTCCATCTTGACGGATCCTAAAATGGAGTGAAGGCAAGCCAAAGTTGCTAAAACATGAGCACCTTCATGCCTGGCTAAACTTTGAGGTTGAAAAGAGAAATGATGCCAGAAAGATGGACCTTTCTTTTCCTTGTCCTTACCCAAGCGGAAGATGTGCCTGCAAAGAAAAGCTGGATGGTAGCTACAGCAAGCAGAACAAGCTAGGTGTTCATCCCTATGAGTCATTCTATATGACAAAGGATGCATATCTGGATGATATTCACTATCTGGAAGAAATTTACAAGTATTTCAACCTATCTGAGCTGCAAGTAGACCATGCAGGTGCAGGAAAATACTCTTTGGGTCAAACACTTTACGAAGAAAAACTACAATCTTGGCAAGAGTTACCATGAAATTTGTATCTTATCCGGAAAAGAGAACTTTACATCGGAAGGATACTTATGACTATGTCGAGAATGCGAAAAGTGGATGATTATGTCAGTGATCCGAAGCAGTCTTTGAAGAACTTGAGGTTTACGAACCTAAGTTATTTTGAAGACTTGAAGACTAGTATCTTAGAATGTTTACTTGGAGCTTGGACTCTGTTGTTCTAATTTACTTAGTATGTTTTGTTACTTTTGTAATCTTCTTGATTGTTTACGAATTTCTCTATCTGTAAAAGTTGCATCTCACTCATAAAGCTGTACCTATCTGAAGATCATACTCGGATACATTTTAATAGATGACAACTTATCGTGAAAGGTCACTTCTTGTGATTTGGTTGATGTTTACTTTACGCATAATTGACTAAAATTGAATATCATTTGAAATGATTAAGTGGTGGATTGTTTTCTCTTCGGGATTACAAATTTGTAATAGGACTTTAAAAGATAGTCATGGATGGTGATCAAAAGGAAATTTGTTAGGAATATCTGTTAGTATTTTGATCATTCATCACATGTTCTTATCTTTGCGGAAAGGTGATTAAGTACTCTTAGTTCACTTGAACATTGTAAAGAAATCATGAGTATGATTAGTCTAGTAAATCTTGTTTTAGGATTATAGGTCTCTGAATGTAATTTTATTTCCAAGAAGACCATGAAGATCAATCCTAGCAATGGAGCTTTTAGAAGATTACAAGGCAGGAGATTGCACAAGATTTATGAAGACACCAAGGTTTAGTCTCACTCGGAAGACTATGTCCTTAATCCTTTCTTAAGTGCATTTAGTTTGTTAGGAAATTTGTTAGATATTTTGTTAGAAATATCTGTTTAGATTTTGATCAGCAACATGATGACTTATCTTAGTCACAGAAAGGTGATTAGTACTCTTGGTTCACTTGAACATTGTGAAAGAGGAAACCCACTATGTATGATAGTCTAGCTAATCTTGTATAGGATGTTAGGCCTCAAAATGTAATTTTCATTTTATGAAGAGAAGACCAAGAAGAAGACATCCAAGCAGAACAAATTCAACGACATTGAAGACTTGAAGAAACTGCACAAGATTACTGAAACAGTTTTCCAGATCCCTTGGCCAGATATCTTGAAGACACGAATAGTTTTAAACAAACTATGTCACAAGAGATATCTGAGAAATAAAAGGTCTATCTGAAAACAAGGAAAGTGTCCACATATATCTATTCTCAGATACCTTGAGCTTTAACCACATTTCTGAAAAAGAAATATATATATTGCAAACAAAGTTATTTCAATAAAAGTGGTATCTGAAGATAAGGATAAGAACGTGCAAAGAATCAGAGAAATCTGATCAAGGTTGTCTCTGATACAAAGCATAGTTCCGTTGGCACTACAGGACAAAAGTATAGTACATTGCATTAAATGCAGACGGAGATATGCGAACAAAAGCAAGTAGTTTAGAAAATGAAGACAAACACCTACTGATACTATACGAGATATCAATAGTTTGAATTTGATTTAAGCTACGGATACTATTCAAGCGGCACTCAAATTCATCTATAAATATGAACACTTAGGCGCTTGAGAAGACACACTCTGACCTTGGCTGCATAAACTCTTGAACATCTTACTCTCTCAAAGCAAACTACTTATCCTCGAAGCTTTACATTGCGACCAAAGCTCTTGATCTTAAGTAGCACTAAAGTTCTAAGTGTCACGATCCTAAACAAGCACAACTATACGTGAAAGAGTTGAATCAAAAGATCAAGTATAAAGATTCATTCTCTTGAACACTTATCTAAGACTTGGGTCGATAAAAGAACAAGATACCATACATTGCAAAGTGTATTAAGTATACTTGATTCACGAGCTATCGATTAGCGAAAAGTTATTAAAGAAGCTCATCGGAACTCGAACCAAAACCAACACCATCCTTTGGCGTGGGTATAGGAAGTACTTAGTTTGAGAAACTAAGGAATAACTCAAGGTTATTGAGCACAGAAGTACTTAGCTTGGGAAGCTAGGAAATAGCTTAAAAGGTTTACGAGTCTGAAGTACTTGGTTGAAAGCGGGGAACAACTCGGGGAACATTTGGTTGGGAACCATTTGTTTAAGGAATCTTAGAATAGGATTTTTGTAAGGTGACCTCGATTATCTATTCTAGTGAATTCTAGGTCTTTGGAAGGCCAAAGTGGATTAGTTGGAGGATTCGCCACCTCGATACCACTATACTTAACATGTTATTTACTTTTCTATACTTACATTTGTTGACACACACACACACTTTAGCATTTACGCTTATCTATCTTAAGTCTCCGCTCGATTCTAAGTATCGATATCTACAGATATATGAGAAATAGTTTTATCAACAAAAGTTGTAAAGACTATTCACCCCCCTCTAGTCTTTTACTTTGCGTTATCTGGACCAACAAGTGGTATTAGGCGGGAGGTTCACAAGCCTTACACTTTGAACCTAGATCCCCAGATAGGTGAAGGAACATTGTCCATTTTCGAGGACTATTTAATTTGTGTGTTAAGTGTGCAGGAATGTCTCTGAGTGATGCACCCGTTCTCAAACCAGAGAACTACGAGAAATGGAAAAATAACATGATGCTCCACCTTGAAGCCATAAGTGACGAAATGATCGAAGTGATAAAGAATGGCCCAATAGTCATTCAACAACTCAAACAAGTCATGGAGGTTTCTAATGGTAGAGACAGAGATCAAAGCGAAGGATCTTCACAAACGATCGTCGACAAGTGGAGATCTACTAGTCGAGTTATTTACTGAACGAAGCCAGAGAACTCTGGACATCGGAAGATGCCAAGAGGAATCGTCTGGATGGTCAAGCTCGTAATATCATCATCGGATCAACACTGAGCACATACGATTAAAGCGTAGGGGTGCTAAAAGCAGCGAGTTGCACAGCTGATTGAAGAAATCTGTCGGGCAGAAAACCAAAGAAAACAAGTTCGAAGTTCTCAAGTTGAAATTTCAAAATTTCAAACAAGGACCCACTGAAACTCTGGAAGAACTTGATTTCGAAACTCTGGAAGAACTTGATTTCAGATTTACCACTCTCATGAGTGATATGGCAGCACTTGGGGAAAGCAACAGATACTCCCAGTCAGAAAAGATTAAGACTATTGTCAGAAGTCTTAATCTGGCTAGAACATACCAAATTCTTTTATTTTAACCAAGGAATGCAAATATCACTCCGATGGAACTCTTCTCACATCTTACTACGGTTGATTATGAGGCAACACAAAGAGAACAAACAAGCTGAAAAGTTGCGAACATTGCTCTAGTTGCTCAAGGAACGAAAACAAGAAAAGCAAGGAAGAGGCGGATGCTCTTCTTTGCAAGCAAATGAGCAAATATGTCGGTCGAGAAATTGAGAGAAGAAAAGCGAAGAGAAAATGAAAAAGCATCTAGGCTCGAACTATCACCGATACAAAAATATGCAAAGCTCATTTGAACAAACCCATTCGAGAAAGCATCATGTCTTGAGGAAGCGAGAAATTGGAAGCGATATCTGTTTCTATTATCGAAACACAGCCACTTCAAGAAGGATTGTCACGCCTTGACAAACTAAGGGCGGTGACAAGAAAGATAGAAGAATCTTGAAGAAGCGAAAGCTTTAAGCGAAGAAAGAAAGAAAATCAAACTCAATTTGGATGCTCTAGGCGTTGAGGCAGATTACGAAGATGACAATTCAGATGACTCAACCTTACCATCACCGATTATGTGGAGTTACTCATGATATAATCGACTTGACCTCAAGAAGAATGAAATGTGTGGAGTTCTTTGAAATTGTGATCGACATCTCTAACATAGAAATCATCTTATGGTGATGAGGTAACACATACTTCTTTTATACTTATGAAAGTGATGAAGAAGAAATAAAAGATCTAGAAAATTTAGGAAAGAACTTGACATCTATGAAGAGAATTTGAATGATCCGAGCTAAATGAAAATCTTGAAGAAGAAAAGAATTCTCTTGCAAAGGAAAATTCTCAATTAGTTAAGATATCGAGAAAAGGATCTTGAAAATGCATTTCTCAAAGCTCGGATATCTCATTGAAAAAATCACATAAAAGCGATGGATGAATTACGAAAGAAATATGAAGATCTTCTTTACGAGAACAAGGAACTTCGAGAAGAAAGAATTATCTTTTCAATCTTATGCAAAGCTAGTGACACTCTTCTTGAAGTACAATCTTACTTAAGAGATCCTTGAGAAAAGAAAGGACTTGAAATTTGAATACAGACAGATTGTTCTATCACTCTGAATAAGAGTAAGGAAAGAAGAACATTTGTAAGTACTCGAAGATGGTTCCCATGCAATCTATAGTATCGGTGAGAAGGCGAAGATTGTTGACAAAGGAAAGCGATTCGACTAAACCTTTGTGGAAAAACAAGTCAAAAACAAAAGCTGTTGGGCACGTCTACGAAAAGAAACACAACAACGAAAAGTGTAAACACCAGCGATGTTATGTCTCTCAAAAGGGTAGAATTGCGGAGGCAAATTCTCCCATGTCACTTTTACGGAAAGAAATTGGACCGACGAGAGACTAGCAAAGGCTGAGAAAAGATCTCGAGATAACTTCAAGTGCTCGAAGCGGTATTGACTATAAAGGCATCGGAAAGCGACTTGCTCATGAATCTGAACAAGAGCGAAACGATGGCTAAAAGCTAGAATTGCTCAAAGCAATTATCGAAGTGGAAGTTGAATCAAACCCTTGAAAATCTGAATGCGAGGCTAGAAGAAATCAGCAAGAAAGCTAAGTTCTTTGAAAAGCAAACTCGGAAACTGACAGTGTCTGAAAGCACCAAATGGAGCACCTAGGAACACGAGGAAGAAAATAATTCTTAATAATGATAATCATTCAATTAGAATTCCTCCTTATGTTCTGTCGGACAAAAGAATGTTCGAGGAAATTCATTCAAAATGGATTCCCTCTTGGAAAATTGTTTAGTCTGATGGTTCCAATTGTAAATTGAGAACCTAATCTCACATTTCTGTTGTGTGCGAGAATGCTTCTGGACTAAAGCACAATGGCTATTTGATAGTGGATGCGGAAAGCACATGACAGGAGACAAAGCAAATCTGGTCGATTACAAAGCTTGCAACACAGGACCAGATATCAAATTTGCTGGAGGAGAATTAAATCCCTCTCTGGGATTTGGCAACGTCAAATTAGGAACATTAACAATCACTGACGTATTACATGTTAAGGATTTGAAATATAATCTATTTAGCATGAGCCAGTTTGCAGACAAGGGTTTTACTATAAAATTCAAAGCAAAATACTGCAAACTAATTGACAATGAGTCAAAGCAGAAAGGCAGTCTTTATGTTGCCGATTGGGCATCTGCCACAACTGAAGAATGTCTCATGGTGAGTCAATCTGGTCACACAGAAGAGCACTGGTTATGGCACAAAATAATGAGTCACTTGAACTTCAAAACTCTGAACAGACTTGCCAAGAAAGAGTTAGTGGTTGGCCTTCCCAGAACATCTTTCAGAAAGGATGGTATCTGTTCTGCCTGTCAGATGGGGAAACAATCTAAGATCTCTTTCAAGTCCAAAATCAGATACTCTTGTGTTAGACCACTGCAACTATTACACATGGATCTTTTTGAATCATCTGTAACTAGTTATGCAGGAAAGAAGTATGGTCTGGTTGTTGTAGATGACTTCTCAAGATTCACTTGGGTTGTCTTTCTGAAACACAAATCTGATGTCAGGGTGGAGATACCAAACTTGCTGAAAAAGCTTGAAGTCATGAAAAATGACAAGGTATCTGATCGAGCAGGACCGTAGTCTTGTGTTTGTCAACCAGTACATAAAGGAGTTTTGTACCTGCAAAGGTATACAACACCAACTTTCCTCTGTAAGAACACCTCAACAAAATGGTGTTGCAGAAAGGAAAGATAGAACTCTTAAAGAAGCTGCAAGAACGATGCTAGCTGACACTGAAATAAGTAAAATTTATTGGGTTGAAGCTGTAAACACAGCCTGCTACACTCAGAACAGATGTTTGATAAACAAACACCATGACAAGACCTCTTATGAAATCTTGGTTGGTAGACCCCCTAATATCAAACATCTGAGAGTATTTGGTTGTAGATGTTTTGTTCTAAACAATGGGAAAGATTATCTGAGAACATTTCAACCAAAGGCAGATGAAGGTGTATTTCTTGGTTATTCCAGAATAGCAAAGCCTACAGAATTTACAACAAAAGAACAAAGAAAATTGAAGAATCAGTTCATGTTGTATTCTATGAAGGAAGTAAGAAAACACCTCCTAATGATGAACTCTCAGAAAGGTTCAAAGAACTAATGCTGAGGGATTCTGAAGAAGAATCCTCAGAAAGGAGAAACATCATTATGGAAAGTGAGGATGACTCTGACGTAGAAAAGCTTGATATGGCTAGTAATAACAAGATGACTCACAAACATGATGAAGAATTTCCTATAAAACTTCCAGAAATGGAAACTGAAGATATTCATCATGAAGCTATCTCTGGAAACAATCTCTCTGAAAGACATGTTCGGATAGCTCAAACCTTGAACAAGTGTCGACATTAATTGCCCATACGAGGAGCAAAATGTCTTGAATCTTTGAAATAGTATCAAAACAAAATCCTAGTGATTCACATTGAATCATTTGGATATTGATCCTACTAGCACTAAACCTATGATGAGATGGATCAAGGATCATCCTGCAAAGATGTGATTGGACCGATTAATCAAGGTGTTAGGACTAGGAGGTAATAGTGAAAATGCTAATTCTCTCTTTGGATGTTTTATCTCAAATATTGAACTAAAAATATAGAAGAAGCATTAGGAGACCAAGGCGGATCTACGCAATGCAAGAAGAGTTGGATCAATTTGAGAGAAACAAAGTCTGGAAACTAGTTCCATTTGTAGAAGGAAAATATGTGATTGGAACTAAATGGGTTTTCAGAAACAAGATGAATGAATCTGGTGAAATAACCAGAAACAAAGCAAGATTGGTTGCGAGGATTTACCGGTGAAGGCTTAGATTTTGATGAGTCATATGCACGGTTGCAGATTGGATGCAATAAGACTCTTTCTAGCCTTCGACTCATAAAGATTTTAAAGTTTATCGGATGGATGTCAAAGTGCATTCTTGAGCAGTGAACTTGCGGAAGAAGTTTATGTTGAACAACCACGGCTTTGAAGTTTCCTCGAGAAAGTAGAATGGTCTATAAACTACTGAAGCTCTGTATGGTGAAAGCAGGCTCGAGCATGGTATGACACTTTGGCCAAATACCTTCGGAAAGTGGTTTCAAGAAAGGTGAAGTTGATAAAACTTTATTTACCTTAAATCATGATGGGAAACTACTCTTGGTTCAAGTATATGTTGATGACATCATATTTGGATCTAAGGAAAAACAACTTTGTAATGACTTTGCAAATCTCATGAAAAGCAAGTTTGAGATGAGCGTGATGGGAGAAATGAATTATTTACTAGGATTGCAAGTCAAGCAACTCAATGATGGAATATTCATTAGTCGAACAAAGTGTGCAAAGATATGCTCACAAAATTCAATCTTAAGCCTACGAAAAGAATGCTAAGATACATATGAGCATTGGAACCAAAATGACCTATCTTGAATCGGATAAGAGTGTTGAAGAACATAAGTATAGGAAATTGATAGGTTCACTACTTTACCTTCTTTGCAAGTAGGCACGATATACAATGTCGTTGGAGTGTGTGCTAGATTTCGGACAAATCCGATGCAAACACACTACAGCGTTGCTATGAAAATATTAAGGTATGTAAAAGGTACGATAGATGTAGGATTGTGGTATCCTAAAGAAAGCGGATTGAGTTTATTTGGGTACTCGGGGCGATTATCTTTGAATCAACGCTAGATAGGAAAAGCACCTCGGGAACACCATGGTTTACGGGTACTAGACTTATCTCGTGGTTTAGCAAGAAGCAAAACTCAATTGCAACTTCTACCATAGATTTGAATATATTCTCTTTGGTTGTTGTGCAACACAAATTACGTGGATACAACAACAACTTAAAGACTATGGACTCGATGAAGAAAAATCCCATTTTACGTGACATCACAAGTGCTATTGCGATTACGAATCCTAAATTTCATGCGAACAAAGCATATTGATGTTAGACATCACTTCATCGAGACCATGTTAAAAAGGCAATATAGAGATACTCAAGATTGTACTGAAGACCAACTTGCGGATATCTTCACTAAGCCACTACAAGAGAGTAGATTCTTATCCTTAAGACACGATCTTGGACGATGGAACTACCAAAGAAGAAAAAGTTGAGAAAATTTGGAGCAGGCATCCGGAGAAGAGGTATCTGGAGCGGGCATCCAGGAAGAGGTATCTGGAGCGGGCATCGAGAAAAGAAAAGAAAAGCGGAATGGGTATCCGAAGTCAAAAGGCTAAAGAGCAAAAAGCGACTTAAGATCTACGAGGCAGAATTGGATATACGAATCAATCTATAAGCAGGAACACAAAGGAGGATAGTACATCTATCTGCGATCGACTACTCTCTTGAAATTAGCATTGTTTCTATCTTGATGAAAAACTTGGAAAAGTCCTAAGTATAAGAATGATTCGGATGCAAGCGGTGTTCTTGGTCATACAAAAGCGTGATTCGGATAGCTAATAGCAAAATTCATTAATTGGGCACAATCACAATTCTTGATTGTGATCATTCTTGAAAAACAATATTGACCCTTGATGAAATGAGCGTTTGATCTTAACGTGAAATTAATTCTCTGTAAATAGTGAATGTTGAAATTGAGGCGTGGCCCACTATGCATTTAATGTCGAACAAACTTTTACCACGTCTCCTTGCAATTCTGAGATACATAAATACAAAACAAATTTGTGTGTATATGTTTGTTAGAATTACGTTGCTATATATATAGGATTTTGGCAAAAGAAATCACTTTACTAATCGACATTCCGACTTGCACAAAATAGCAAAACCTTCTCTTGATTCTCTGCAAACCTTCTACAAACTACGCAAATCAAGATTAAGTTTTTACGCAAAAAATTCTTGAATCAAATCTCTTTCAAACACCAATCAAACTTCCTACACTATATAAAGAGATGGCCCTAAAGAATTCTTCCACACGAAATCTCAATCCTCCATGATGCTATTTGAAAAGCAAGCACGAGTTGGTTATTGTGAACAACCATTTGGTAGGAAATTTTAATCGACCATTGGACTTCAAATCACAGAATGATTTGGGGTGGTGCCATGGTTGAGAATACCTCACAGCTGATAGAAAACCAGTCGAAAACTGATTCTTGACATGCTTGAAAAGGCACAAATCAAGGGTTTTCTATCAGCTCGCCCAAGTGGAATTTCATCACTCGATGTGTTGGAATTCTACAACAACTCCAGGATAATTTCCTGTGTTTCTGAAGGCAATGAAATAGTGTCATCAAAACCTCGGTCGAGAAGGAAATCATACGGACTTAACAACTTTCTGTAAGTTGTTTGAGTTTCAAAATCTTGGAAAGGATTTTGAAATAAACACCAAGGATGATGATCTCCTTGAAGGTGTTAACAAATTATACAATGACGTGTGTGATCTTGAAAAATCAGATACACCCACTGAGTTCAAGCTTGTTGACATCCGAACCAGACATCTGATGGTTCACTGGGATGTATTGGCTTGCATTCTTCACAGATGCTTTGATGGTCTACAAGGAGGTCTTGACGGATAAGCGAAAGCGATGGATCATGATGTTCTTCTTTGAATCGATAAGACAAAATTTGGAAAACCCTTTTAAGCAGAAATGCGCCTTCATGAAGTTTGTGAAGAAGATTGAAGGCTTGAGCCTAAGATTGCCAAAGGACTAGGCTGAGCGAAAGGCCACGATGGGCTATAGTGCGAAGATATGCTACTTCTTTGGAGAAGCTTGGCATTAAGCTCGAAAGGCAATTTGAAATAGCCGATAACCTACTCTATAAATATGAGTATACAAACTTGATGAAAAAGGTTCTTGGGTCTCGGAAAGGTTCTAAGAAGCGAAAGTGCGAAAAGGTATCGAAGAAAGGTTGCGACCGAAGCCAGAACTTGAAACAAGTCCGGCAAATCGGAAGACACACGAAAGAGGTTGTCGATTCTCGGATATCTGCAAGCCTTGCCGATGGTGATAAAGGCATATCAACTCATCAATCTTGCAAAGAATCATCAACTCTTGAACAAGTAGACTCGGAGAGAAAGTCGTTCGAAATGTTGCGACCAATGCGAGAATGCCTTGGCGATGAACTTGCTAATCTTTGCCAGCAATTGAAAAGCACAAGCCCTATCTGCGAAATTGCGGGAGTAATGGACAATCGGTTCCCAATCTTGATGAGAGCTCGGCGATGAAGATGATGAACTAGTCATCTCTCGAGTCTAGAAAGAACAAAGAGGGCTAAGATTCTTGAAATAATGGCTGGTGAAAAGGTATCTGAAAAGACCTACACCACGAGTTCTTTGAACAAGCACCTATAGCAAAGGTTGTTGGTGCAAACACTTCATCGAAGCGTTTAGTATACAACTTCAAAGAAGCCACGATGAGTGGAAATTTAGTCTTTGGCGGATCTTGATGAAAAAGCCACATCTAAAAATCTGGAAGAACACTCTACTGACCAATCCTCTACTTCGAGACAACCACAACAACCCCAAACACAACAATCACAACAGCCACAAGTGGTTGATGAAATGGTAAATGAACTCCATTTCGACTTACCGGCAATGCATATCTTTGAAGAAAATCCTGCAAAAGAGCAGGTTCCCCAACTCAATGAGAGGGATCAAACTGAGACATCTACTCAGAATGATCAACCAGGGAAGGCAACTGAGTTGCACACTCAGGAAAGGTGTGAAGTACCTAAAACTTCAAACAAAGAAGCTGTACTGGAACAAGAAGACCAAAGTATAAAAGGGTCACAAGTTCCAGAGACCAATCAGCCTGACAATGCTCAGGTAGCTGAATGGTTTAACTCCTACCTTGTGAAAAATTTTATGCTTATATATCTTGTTACTTATATAAAAATTCTTTGTTACAGGCTGAGTTAGAAACACAGAAACAAGAGGAAGCTGGAAAGCTTGCCTCAGAAACTGAGAAGGAGGTTTCCTCAACCTCGCCTCTTGAGAAATCTGAGCCTGTGCCACAGGTGATAAATTGATTCTTAAGATGACACTTTTCAGTCATATGTTTATGTGCCTAATCATTTAAAGTAAATGTTTCTAACAGGCTCCAACTGAGAGAGAGGAAGATAAGGCAGAAATGCCAGAAGAAAACCCAGAAACCGACAAGGTTTCTGAAGAACAGATCATTGAGCCTTCCAGTATGAAGGTATATGAAAATCAGTGATAAGTATTCTTCATCCTGGGTTATCTTAAAACTTCTTCTAAATTATTCAATACTTTCTACTCTCAGGCCCACTCAGAAGTAGAAGTGCCATGGGACAGAGTTGCGACATCCCCTGCACCTATGGAAATTGATGAAGCTCCCAAGGCAACATCACATGAAAGAATACCAGAAACTGAGAAAGTTTCTGAGAAAAATGACTCTGAGCTTCCTATTGAGGAAGTAAGTAAAACTCAGAACTCATTGAAGCATTTTTGCACAAATTCTTTCAAATAATTTCCTAAGTATTGTATTAATCTTAATTCTCAGGTTCAAGAAAGAAAGGTTGACGAGGAACAGACTTCCAAGTCTCCACCTCACAACAAGATATCTGAGACACCAATTGTCTCAGTAGCACAAGTCTCTGAGCCTGAAGTGCCTCGGTAACTCGAAACTAAACTACACTTCTACTCGAGATATCTACAAAATTTTGAAGCTCACTCAAAACTCTTTCTTTCGAGGCTCAAGCGAGTGCAAGCGGGTTCCCAATGATGAGACAAGGGACCTACTTCCCTTCTTCAAAGCTCACACCTGCAAGCATATTCAATGCTTCAAGAAATGGCAAAGGTTAAGGTGCTCGATCTCTACGAAATATTGAGAATCACAGATCAACCAAGCAGGAGCACGAGCTCTTGACTTGGAGACATATATCCATGCAATGTTCCCTACCGAGCAGTACGATTCTGACTATTGCAAGGATTTCTCCGGAGAAGTGGCGCCTGATTTGATACAAGCCTTTGAGCAGATGGTGGACAAGATTACAAATGGCATTCAAGCGATTACGCCCAGACTACGCAATTCATACCTTACGAGCAAGAAGAGGTTAATGGGCGAAAATCACTATTCTGAAGTGATCAATCTTGTATCGAAGATGATGAGGAGGAAGAGATAAGCGAAAATGACTTGATGAACCTCTCATGACCATCACCAAAAGGATGACCTGGAACAAAAGGATGATGATGATGCCCCTGCACCAGGGACCGGAGGAATTTCACAAAGAAATCTTGCCTCAACTGCTGAAAAGCAAACTGAGAGGAAAGCACAGAAATCTCCATCTCCATCTCCTCAAAAGTCAACTCATCCATCTTCCCAACAAAAAGCTATCACTGAACAAGTAGTTGAGGATTCTGAGGAAATCACTCAGAAATTGTTGAATACTCGATCGAGGCGCTTTCAACTCGGACAATTGTTGGAAGAAGAACAACAGCTCCATCTTCAACTGGAAGACCAAATAGCTAAATCCAGAGATAAGCTTGACCAACTAGAGGATCAATATCTGCAAGAAATGGTTGCTTACTCTGAGGTTAAAGAGCTACAGGATGTTGTAAATGCCGTCGCCAAAGAACTCGATACTGCAGAAGTATCTGAAATTAAGCATGATGCTAAGGCTGCATCATCTTCAAAAGAAGGACCATCCTCCTCCCAAAAAGGGAAGAAACCAATCTCTGAGATGGTTCTTTGGACTCGACAAAATCGATGAAAATGTCGAGAGGATGAAGATCCTTTGGTGATTACTCGGATGATGAAGAAGACAAGACTTTGGCGAGAACATCGCAATGAACATCTAGCGGTTTCACACTTGAAAAGCGATTGCTCTGAAACCTTCAACAAAGCGCGCGAATGTCCACTCCCATGAATATGAACAAATACAATCTTGGCTCATCACGAAAAGGAGATGTCTTCACAAAACAAGGAAGTAATTGCCTCCGTCCCTACGAGAAAAAGTTCCTTGAGCTCATCACTCGAGAGAACAACTAGCATAGTCATTGCTCGGAAAGATCAGGAATGATAAGGGCGATGATGCGTCTTTAGTGAAAAAGCTTTCAAGAGGCAAATTACACTCTTGGAAGCGGATGCCATCCTAGGCCCCTTGGCGAGCTCAGCGATAAGGACAATGGACTTATCAAGCAAAATCGAGAGCTCAAAGCCGAACTTGAGAAGTTAGTCCTTGCCTACAATTATTTGCAAGGGCATTTTAACTCTCTCAGTTCTTTTATGAGGTAGTCGATGACAATGACTAACGGGGAAAGAGTATACAAATCTGGACCTCAAAGTCAGGGGGAATGGGAAGAAGGAGAAGAAAACAAGGAGAAATCTGGAGGTAGTGCAGCTCGAGAGGAAGAAGAAACATGAAAACTTCCGGCCACTCGAATCAATGAACCCTCCTCAAGCCAGTGCTTTGCAAATAGTAGGCTTCCCAGAAACCTCTTGAAGGAACTACAATGATAACAAGGGCCATGGCATAGAAACCTCCAAGAAGTACGAGGCTCGAGGAGAGAAAGGAGTTAAAGGATTGATGAATCTTACGAAGAAAAGAAGAAGGCGAATCAAGTCCACAGGCGATGAAGAAAGGCGTAAAACTCTCACAAGATTTAATCTTGATGATGATGATAAGCGATGAAGATGAAGATCCTCTTCACGGAAAAAGGAAAATTGAAAGCTGGCAGCCCATAGGCAAAGCCCTAGCGACTAAAACATCCTCTGGAAATACCAAGTCTATCCGGTGGTTCTTTAAGCAACAACCCCAGAAATTCAAGGCGAGAAGAGCGGTGAGAGTTGAGCAAAGACAAAGTCGACTTCCACTCGGGCGGAAGAAGCGAAATAGAGTATGTGAATGACAATGATTCCTCATCTCTGGTGCATCAATCGGAAAAATGGCTATTGGATTACGGAACTTAAGCATCTCTTGGTAAATTCAAGATTTCGAACCAATCCATAAACAACTTACGGCATGGAGAAAAGATAAGCCAACCTTGATCAACACCAATCACATTAAAGCTGGTTGGATTTTGAAGTTGTCGAAGAAGAATTGAAGCCGTGAGAAAGGACCTCTCGATGAATGTCCATATGGAAAGCGGATGATGTGCAAAATTACGAATATCACGAGCAGCCTGAGAGCAAGACTTCATTTGTGGAACCACATGAGTCGTTCTATCTAGCGAAGATCAATACAAAGGGTGACATCGGATATCGAAGATTATCTCTGAATACTTCAAGCTTTCGGATATCGAGAATAGAGCATGCACGGAAGTGGGGAAAGTATCTGGGTCAAACACTTTGTCGAAAAATCCTACCAAAACCTACAAAGTGTGCGTGGATTTGCGGAGACAACGAGATGCTCGTCGAACACTTCTCTATGATTATTACATGACATCAAAGGTTTGGAGATAGGAAATTTGCAGACTGATCCATAGAAATACTGTTGAAGACTTGAAGAGATTGAAGACTTGAGGACTAGTCTATTAGGATGTTTACTTGGAGCTTGGTTACTCCTATTGTCCTAATTTACTATGTAGTTTTTGTTGTATTTTTGCTGACTGAGCTAAACTTGTTTTATGTATTGAAGTTATCTGTAATCTTTCTTTGTAACTTATCTGAAGAACTTACTCTCAGATAGTATTCTGTAAAAGATAACTTGTATAAAGATCACACCTTGTGATTTGGTTGATGCTTACTTTACGCATAATTGAATGAATTGAAAATCTTAAGAAATGATTAAGTGTTGGATTGTTCACTCGTCAGTTGTAATAGGTCGGATAGTCATCGTTGGTGATCAAAAGGGGAAATTTGTTAGGAAATTTGTTAGATATTTTGTTAGAAATATACATTTAGATTTGATCGACAACATGATGACTTATCTTAATCTCGAGAAAGGTGATTAGTACTCTTGGTTCACTTGAACATTGTAAAAGAAACCCACTATGTATGATAGTCTAGCTAATCTTGTATAGGATGTTAGGCCTCAAAATGTAATTTTCATTTATGAAGAAGACCGAAGAAGACATCCAAGCGAGAACAAATTCAGCGACATTGAAGACTTGAAGAAGCGCACAAGATTCTTTGAAAGCAGTTTTCGGATCCCTTGGCGGATATCTTGAAGACACGAATAGTTTTAAACAAACTATGTCACAAGAGATATCGAGAAATAAAAGGTCTATCGAAAACAAGGAAAGTGTCCACATATATCTATTCTCGGATACCTTGAGCTTTAACCACATTTACGAAAAGAAATATATATTGCAAACAAAGTTATTTCAATAAAAGTGGTATCGAAGATAAGGATAAACGTGCAAAGAATCGGAAATCGATCAAGGTTGTCTACGATACAAAGCATAGTTCCGTTGGCACTCTGAGACAAAGTATAGTACATTGCATTAAATGCGCAGACGAGATATGCGAACAAAAGCAGCGGTAGTTTAGAAAATGAAGACAAACACCTTTCTGATACTATACACGGATATCAATAGTTTGAATTTGATTTAAACTAGCGGATACTATTCAAGCGGCACTCAAATTCATCTATAAATATGAACACTTAGGCTTGAGAAGACACTCTGGACCTTGAGCGCATAAACTCCTTTGAACATCTTACTCTCTCAAGCAAACTACTTATCCTCGAAGCTTTACATTGCGACCAAAGCTCTTGATCTTAAGTAGCACTAAAGTTCTAAGTGTCACGATCCTAAACAAACACGACTATACGTGAAGAGTTGAATCAAAGATCAAGTATAAAGATTCATTCTCTTGAACACTTATCTAAGACTTGGGTCGATAAAAGAACAAGATGCCATACATTGCAAAGTGTATTAAGTATACTTGATTCACGAGCTATCGATTAAGCGAAAAGTTATTAAAGAAGCTCATCGACAACTCGAACCAAAACCAACACCATCCTTTGGCGTCGATGCGGAAGTACTTAGTTTGAAACTAAGGAATAACTCAAGGTTATTGAGCAGGAAGTACTTAGCTTGGGAAGCTAGGAAATAGCTCAAAAGGTTTACGATGCAGGGAAGTACTTGGTACGTGAAAAGGGGAACAACTCGGGAACATTTGGTTGGGAACCATTTGTTTAAGGAATCTTAGAATAGGATTTTTGTAAGGTGACCTCAATTATCTATTCTAGTGAATTCTAGGTCTTTGGAAGACGAAGTGGATTAGTTGGAGGATTCATACCTCGGATACCACTATATACTTAACGTGTTATTTACTTTTACGTACTTACATTTGACACACACACACACTTTAAGCATTTACGCACTTATCTATCTTAAGTCTTCGCTCACGATTCTAAGTATGGATATCTACGAATATCAGAAATAGTCTATGAATGAATGCATTACTTAGAATCAGTGGAAGACAACAAACAAGTGAAATGGAGTTATTCTTCTATAGTTATTCACGATTTTTCAAACTAAGTACTTCATGCTCCCTGATTATGGTGTTGGTTTGAGTTGAGTTGTCGGATGGCGTCTTAATAACTTTGATTAATCGAGATAGCTCGTGAACGAAGTTACTTAATACACTTTCTGCGTATGGTATCTTGTTGATTTTCTTGACCCAAGTCTTATGATATACATTGAGAATGAATCTGGATAGTTGATCTTTTGATTCAACTCCTTCACGATAACTGCTTGTTAGGATCGAGACATAGAACTTTGTTTACTCAAGATCAAAAGCTTTGATATGACTTTGTGAATAAGTAAGTTGCTTTGAGAGAGTAAGGCGTTCAGTTTTCAAGTTATGTGTGTCTACAGGTTATACATTCTCTCAGCGGTCTCGGTGTTGATATTTATAGATGAATTTGATACCGTTTGAATAGTATCCGTTAAACTCAAATTGAACTATCGATATCGTGTATAATCTTATGTGAGTTTTGTCTTCTTCGAAAAAGCGCGTTGCTTATCTATGTCATTAACATTCTTGCATGTTACTTCGGCGGAACTATGCTTTATGTCGAGACTAGTGTTATCGATTCTTTTGCGTCCTTATCTTTAATCTTGAGATACCACTTGTATTTATTGAAACAACTTTGTTTGCAATATATATGTTCCTTTTTGAAGCGTGGTTAATGCTCAGGTATAAAGAAATATCTTATTTCTAAGATATCTCTTGTGACACAGTTTGTTTGAAACTATTCGTGTCTTCAAGATATCTGAACAACAGATTCAGTAATCTTGTGCAGTTTTCTTCAAGTCTTCAATGTCGTTGAGCTTTCTGCCTGGATGTCTTCTTCTTGGTCTTCTCTTCATAAAATAAAATTACATTTGAGACCTAACATCCTATATAAGATTAGCTAGACTATCATACTTAGTGGGTTTCCTCTTTTACAATATTCAAGTGAACCAAGAGTACTAATCACCTTTCTGAGACTAAGATAAGTCATCATGTTGCTGATCAAAACTAAATAGATATTCTTTACAAAATATCTTACAAAAATTCCTAACAAATTTCTCAAAATTTTCCCAACAAATTTCCCCTTTTGATGGGTCGGATGACTATCTTTATTACAAATGTGGATGAGAAACAATCCACCTTAATCATTTCTTATGATCTTTCAATTCATATAGTTAAGTGCGAAAGTAAACATCAACGAATCACAAGGTGTGATCTTTCTTTGACAAGTTATCTTTTATAGAATACTATGAGTAAGTTCTTGAGATAAGTTACAAATAAAGATTACGAGATAACTTCAATACATGATCTGATTAAGCTCGGTCGGCAAAATACAAAACTACATAGTAAATTAGGACGGAGCGGTAACCAAGCTCAGTAAACATCTAATAGACTAGTCTTCAATCTTCAAGTCTTCATGATATTTCTATGGATCGATGCGCAAATTTCCTATCTCGAACCTTTTGATGTCATCGGAATAATCATAGAGAAGAGTTACGGAGCATCTACATCTCTGGCAAATCCAGACCTCTTTGTAGGTTTTGGTAGGATTTTCTTGACAAAATGTTTGACCATGGTACTTTCCCCACTTCGGGCATGCTCTATACGATGTCGAAAGCTTGAAGTATTAGTAGATAATCTTGGATATCGATGTCACCTCACCTGTATTGATCTTACCGGATAGAAGCGATTCATGGGTTCCACAATGATCTTGGTCTTGTGCTGTTCGATGATATTAATTTTGTGCACATCATCGGCTTTCCATATGGACAATCATCGAGAGGTCCTTCTTCATGGCTTGATTCTCTTGACAACTTCAAAATCGACCATGCTTTGATGTGATTGGTGTTGATCAAGGTAGGTTTATCCTTTCTCCTTGCCATAAGTTGTTTATGGATTAGTTAAAATCTTGAATTTACCAATAGATGCTTAAGTTCGAATCGATAGCCATTTTACGATTGATGCACACTGTGAGCGGAGGAATCATTGTCATACTTCACATACTCTATTTTGGCTTCTTACGGCTTTGAGTGGAAGTTGACTTTGTCTTTCGACTCTCGATCTGTTCCTTTTACATCTTGAATTCTCTTTGGGGTTGCTTGAAGAACCACCACCTGGATAGACTTGGTATTTCGGAGGGTGTTTTAAGGCGCTAGTGGCTGACTATGGGCTTGATTAGGCTTTCAATTTTCCTTTTTACGTGAAGAGCTTCATCTTCATCAGTTCCTCATCATCATCAAGATTAGATCTTGTGAGAGTTTCTGACCTTCTTCATTGCCGGGGACTTGATTTGACCTTCTTGTTCTTCTTGGAAGATTCATCAATCCCTCTAACTTGTCTTCTCCTTGGAGCCTTGGTACTCCTTGGAGGTTTACGTACGTGGCCCTTGTTACCATTTGGTTCCTTGATGGGTTTAAGGAAGCGGCTAATAGAGGAGGTTCATTGATTACGAGTGGTGGTAGGAAGTTTTCTTCTTCCTTTACGCACTTTGACTCAGATATCTTCGTGTTTTCTTCTCCTTCTTCCCATTCCCGACTTTGAGGTCAGTTGTACTTTCTTTCCCCTTAGTCATTGTTGGTGACTCGGTCTCATAAAGGAATAAAGAGAGTCAAAATGCCCTTATAGATAATTATAGGAGTGACCAACCGAGTTGACTTTGAGCTCTGATTTTGCTTGATAAGTCCATTGTCCTTATCGGTGAGCTCTTGATGGGCTAGGATGGCATCTGCTTTTCGGATGTAACTTGCCTCTTGGAAAGCTTTTTCAGCTAAAGACACATCATCGTCCCTTATCATTTCCAGATCTTTCTGAGCAATGACTATGCTAGTTGTTCTCTGAGTGATTAGCTCAGTGAACTTTCTCATTCGAGAGGGCTGATTACTTCCTTGTTCTGTGAAGACATCTCCTTGTTCAGAGTAGCCAGTACTTGGTACCTGTTCATGTATTCATGGGAGTGGACGTTTGGTAGTTTGTTGAATATTGTAGGAGCAATCAACTTCCTTTTCAAGTGAGAAACGCTAAATGTTCATGGCGGTGCTATGCAATCTTGTCTTCTTCATCATCTGAGGGATTAGCCCAGTGATCTTCATCCTCTTGGACATTTTCATCAATCGTGTCGAGTCCAGCAACCATCTCAGAGATTGGTTTCTTCCCTTTCTGGGAGGAGGATGGTACTTCTTTCGAAGATGATGCGACCTTAGCATCATGCTTGACTTGAATACTTCTTGATGTCGAGTTCTTTGGTGATCTCTTGCATGACATCCGTAGCTCTTTAACCTCGAGTAAGCAATCATTTCTTCTAAGTATAGATCTTGTAGTTGATCAATCTTATCTACGGATTTAGCTATTTGATCTTCGGTTGAAGATGGGGTTTGTTCTTCTTCAGGTTATGCGAGTTGGCGGATCTGGTTTGAGTGTTTAGTATTTTTTTTGATTTGTTTCTTGAGCTCGACTACTTGTTCGATTAATGTGCGTGTTGGTTAGAAGATGGATGAGTAGATTTACGAGGTGATGAAGGCGGAGATTTACGAAGTCTTCTCGGTTGCTTTTATTGAGGCATTGTTTCTGTGAAATTCCTCCGGTCCCTAGTGCAAGGGCATCATCATCATCCTTTTTATCATTATCATCCTTTTGGTGATGGTCAGTGGGAGGTTCATCAAAGTAATTTTCATTCATTTCTTCCTCCTCATCATCTTGGATCTGAATTGATCACTTAGGGATAGTGATCTTACCCTTAACTTCTTCTTGTTGAAGGTATAAGCTGCGAGTGCAGGCGGGGCAGATGCCATCTGTAATCTTGTCGACCATCTGCTGTTCAAAGGCATGTATCAAACTATGCACCACTTCTCTGGAAAAGTCTGATGTAGTAAATTATGGCATATTGTTACATGAGAACAATGCTTGGACATATGTTTCAGTCAAGAGCTGTGCTCGTCGATTGGTTGATCTGTGATTCTCAATATTTCGGAGATCGAGCACCTTAACCGCCATTTCTTGAAGCATTGAATATGCTTTGGCGGGGTGTGAGCTTTGAAGAAGTGAAGTAGGTCTCTTATTTCTTTAATGGGAACACCTTTGCATCTGTTTGAGCTGAAGAAGGAGTTTTGAGTGAGTTTCAAAACTTTTGTAGATATCTGAGTAGTAGTGTAGTTTAGTTTTGAGTTACAGGTAAGTACTTGAGCTCGGAGACTTGTTCTCTTGAGACAATTGGTGTCTCGGATATCTTGTGGTGAGGTGGAGACTTGGAAGTGCGGTCCTCATCAACCTTTCTTTCTTGAACACAGAGAAATACAATACTTAGGAAATAGTTTGAAAGAATCTATGCATAAATATGCTTTTAATGAATTACGATTTGAGCTACTTACTTCCTCGAAGGCTCAGTTCATTTTCTCGAAACTTATGCGATTTACGGTGTTCTTTCAGTGATGTTGCCTTGGGGCTTCATCAATTTCCATTAATCTGAGAGGATGTAACTTTATCCTTGCATTTCTACTTCTGAAATAACTTGTAAGTAGAAAGTATTGAATATTAGAAGAGATAAAGATAACCAGATGAAGAATACTTGTCACTTGATTGTCGTATACCTTGAGTTTGAAGGCTCGATGATGTGTTCTTGAAACCTTGTTGGTTTACGGGTTTGTCTCAGCATTTACGCCTTATCTTCTTCTATCTCGGTTGGAGCTGTTAGAAACATTTAACATGAATGAGCACATAAACATTTTCTTGAAAAATTAGTTCTCTTTAAGAATCATTTACATGGCACGCTCAGATTTCTCAAGAGTTGAGGTTGAAGGGACCTCTTTTTGATGTCACGGCAAGCTTCTCGACTTCCTCTTGTTTACGTGTTTCTTTCGACTGTAACAAAGAAATTCTTATGAAACAAGATTTATAAGTATAAAATTTTTCACAAGGTAAGAGTTAAACGGTCATTTACGAGCAATTTAATTTGATTGGTCTCTGGAACTTGTGACCTTTCTATACATTGGTCGTCTTGTCGGTCGGTTTCTTTGTTTGAAGTTTACGGTACTTCACACCTTTCACTGAGTATACCTTCGATTGCCTCCAGTTGATCATTACGAGTAGATGTCTCGGTTTGATCCCTCTCATTGAGTTAGGGAACTGCTCATTCTGAGGATTTTCTTGACATACGTTATTCTTTGGTAATTGAAATGGAGTTCATTTACCATTTCATCAATCACTTGTGGTGATGTGGTTGTTGTGGTTGTGCAGCGGAAGATTGATCGATTGAATGTTCTTCCAGTTTTTAGATGTGGCATTTCCATCGACATCCCGGCACTAAAATACCACTTATCAAGGCTTTTGAAGTTGTGTAAGAGACATTCCACGATGATGTGTTTGCACAACAACCTTTGCTATAGGTTGATAACTTTGGTGTAGGTTCTTCTTGAATACCTTATCACGATTACTTTTGATCACCTTAGCCCTCTTTGTTCTTTCTAGGACTTGAGAGATGACTAGTTCATCATCTTCATCGTCGAGCTCTCATCGGCATTAGGCGGTTGGTCCATTATTCCTGCGGTTTACTGCAGATGGGGCTTAGTGCTTTTCACCACTCTTGGCGGCATTTATGAGTTCATCGGCAAGGCTTTACGCATTAGTATAACATTTACGAAAGCACTTTCTCTTCTTTGAGTCGATTTGTTCGATAGTTGATAACTCTTTTGCGGCATTGATGAGTTCATACGCCATTATCGATCCATCGGCAATGCTGCGGAATATCGAGAATTGACAACCTCTTTGGGTGTGTCTTACGATTTGCCATGAACTTCTTTCTTGAAGTTACAGGCTTCTTAGTATAACCTTTTCTTGAGATATCTTTTGATTTTCTTCTTAGGACCTTTACGAGACCCGGTAACCTTTTCATCAAATTTGTATACTCATATTTATAGAGTAAATTCTTTGTTGGCTATTTCGGCCGTCTCTCTGAGCTCGATGACAAGCTTTTCCGGACAAGTAGCATATCTTGAGACCATAACCTCATGGCCTTTGGCTCATTAGTCCTTTGACAATCTTAGGCTCGAAGCCTTGAATCTTCTTCACGAATTTCATGAAGGCGTACTTTCCCGATTAAATGGGTTTTCCGACCTTTTGTCTTGTTGATTCGACAAGAACATCATGATCCATCGTTCTTGGCTTATCTGGTCGGCACCTCCTTGTAGACCATCAAAGCATCATGAAGAATGCAAGCGGTACATCGGTGAACCGGATGTTTGGTTGGGATGTCGACAAGTTTGAACTTCGGTGGGTGTATCGATTTTCAAGATCACACGTCCATAAAGTTCTTTAACACCTTCAAGGAGTTCATCATCCTTGGTGTTTATTTCAAAATCCTTTCCAAGATTTTGAACCTCAAACTTTCTGAAGTTGTTAAGTCGGAAGGATTTCCTTTCCTTGGGTAGGTTTTGATAGACACTATTTGGTGCCTTGAAACACGAGAAATAATCCTGGAGTTTTGTAAAATTCCAACATCAGTGATGAAATTCCACTTGGCGGCGGATAGAAAAACCCTTGATTTGTGCCTTTTCAAGCATGTCGAGAATCAATTTTACATCGGTTTGGTTTTCTATTGCGGCGTGAGGTATTCCTCAACCATGGCACCACCCAATCATTACGTGACTTGAAATCAATGGTGGGATTAAAAACTCCTACCGGTCGATTGTTCACAATAATCAACTCTGGTGCTTGCTTTTCGGTGCAGTGGAGGTTTAGGATTTACGTGTTGAAGTGTTCTTGGAGGCCATCTCTTTATATAGTGTAGAATTGAAATTGGTGTTTGAAAGAGATTTGATTGATAATTCTTTGTAGAAAAACTTAATCTTGATTTGCGAGAGATTGTAGAGGTTTCGAGAGAATCGAGAAGGATTTGCTATTTTGTGCAAGATGAAATTTCGGATTAGGCAAAAGTGATTTCATTTGCCAAAATCCTATATATATAGCGATTGAATCAATAGATAAATACATACAAATTGATTTTGTGTATGCGTATACATGATTTGCAAGCAGCGTGAGCAAAAGCTAGTTCGGCATTAAATGCTTAGTGGGCCATATGCGAATTTCAGCATCCACTATTTCTTTGAATTAATTTCCACCGTCTGGACCAATCGCTCAACTTCATCAAGGGTCACCATTGCTTCTTGACAATGATCACAATCAACAAGTGTAATTGTGCCCATTTAATGAATTTTGGCGACTTGCTATCTGAAACACCTGATTACGTATGACCAAGGACCATTAGCATCTTAATCATCTTATACTTAGGATTTTTCAAGTTTTCATCAAGATAGAAATAATGTGAGTTTCAAGAGTAGTTATTGCAGATAGTTATCTTGTTCCTTTTGTGTTCCCGTTTATAGAGTGATTCGGATAGGCGATTTCGGTCTCGAGATCTTAAGCTATCTTTTTGCTCTTTAGCCTTTTTGACTTTTGGATACCGTTCAGTTCTCTTTTCTCTTTTGGATACGTTCGGATACCTCTTCTCTGGATGCCGTTCGGATACCTCTTCTTGGATGCCGTTCGGATATACGAACTTTTCGGTTCATTGGTAGTTCCATTAGTCCAAGACTATGTCTTAAGGCTAGAATCTACTTTCTTGTAGTGGCTTAGTGAAGATATCGCAAGTTGGTCTTGATGCCAATCTTGAATATCTCTATATTGCCTTTTCAACATGGTCTACGATGAAGTGATGTCTAACATCAATGTGCTTTGTTACGGCATGAAATTTAGGATTACGTATGTCATGATAGCACTTGTGTTATCACGAGAAAATGGGAGTTTTCTTCTCATCGAGTCCATAGTCTTTGAGTTGTTGTATCCACGAATTTGTGTTGCACAACAACCGGTGACAATATATTGACCTCTTTGGTAGAAGTTGCAATTGAGTTTTGCTTCTTGCTAAACCATGAGATAAGTCTAGTACCCGACAAGTTCTGAGGTGCTTTTCCTATCAAATGATCCGGCATAATCGGATCGAGTACCCACTAAACTCAATCCACTTTCTTTAGGATACTACAATCCTACATCTCTTGTACCTTTTACATACCTTAATATTTTCATAGCAATGTTGTAGTGTGTTTGCATTGGATTTGTAGAAATCTAGCACATACTCAACGGCATATTGAATATCGGTCTACTTGAAGTGAGGTAAAGTAGTGAACCTATCAATTTCCTATACTTATGTTCTTCAACACTCTTATACGATTGATATAGGTCATTTTGGTTCCAATGCTCATAGGTATCTTAGCATTCTTTTGAAGGCTTAAGATTGAATTTTGTGAGCATATCTTTTGCATACTTTGTCTGACTAATGAATATTCCATCATTGAGTTGCTTGACTTGCAATCCTAGGAAATAATTCATTTCTCCCATCATGCTCATCTCAAACTTGCTTTTCATGAGATTTGCAAAGTCATTACAAAGTTGCTTGTCCTTAGATCCAAATATGATGTCATCAACATATACTTGAACTAAGAGTAGTTTCCCGTCATGATTTAAGGTAAATAAAGTTTTATCAACTTCACCTTTCTTGAAACCACTTTTCAGAAGGTACTTGGCCGAAGTGTCATACCATGCTCTTGGTGCTGTTTGATCCATCTGAGCTTTACATGGTTTATAGACCATTCTACTTTACGAGAAACTTCAAAGCCAGGTGGTTGCTCAACATAAACTTCTTCTGCAAGTTCTCCGTTTAAGAATGCACTTTTGACATCCATCTGATAAACTTTGAAATCTTTATGAGCTGCAAAGGCTAGAAAGAGTCTTATTGCATCCAATCTGGCAACTGGTGCAAATGACTCGTCAAAATCTAAGCCTTGATGCAGGTAAATCCTTGGCGACCAATCTTGCTTTGTTTACGGTTATTTCACGGAATCATTCATCTTGTTTACGAAAACCCATTTAGTTCCAATCACGGATATTCCTTCTATAAATGGAACTAGTTTCGGACATTGTTTCTCTCAAATTGATCCGACTCTTCTTGCATTGCGAGAGATCCGGTCTTGGTCTTCTAATGCTTCTTCTATATTTTAGGTTCAATATTGAGATGAAACATCGAAGAGATTTAGCATTTTAATCTTGCTCTCTAGTCCTAACACCTTGATTAATTGGTCGATTATATCCTTTGTAGGATGATCTTTGATCCATCTCATCATAGGTTTAGTGCTAGTAGGATCAATATCAGTGATCGAATGTGAATCACTAAGATTTTGATTTGATACCTTTTGATTATCGAGATATCGACATATGGGAAATGTCATTGATATCGACACTTTTCGATGTTAGAGATATACGAAACATGCATTTCGACATTCTTATTTTGGATACCTCTTCATGATGAAGGTTCTCAATAACCGTTCCATTTGGAAAACTCTTGGAAATTCCTCATCATATGCATAGTCATCTTGTTGTTACTAGGCTTTTCAAGCTTGTCTCGTCGAGTCATCCTCACTTTCCATAATGATGTTTCTCCTCTCGAGGATTCTTCTTTAGAATCCCTCGGTAATAGTTCTTTGAACCTTTACGAATTCATCAATAGGAGGTGTTTTCTTATTTCCTTCATAGAATACAACATGGCTGATTCTTCAATTTTCTTTGTTCTTTTGTTGTAAACTCTGTAAGCTTTCTTTGTTTGTGGAATAGCGAAAAACACCTTCATACGCCTTTGGTTGAAATGTTCTCGGATAATCTTTCCCATTGTTTAGAACAAAACATCTGACCAAATACTCTCGGATGTTTGATATTAGGGGTCTACCAACCAAGATTTCATAGGGAGTCTGTCATGGTGTTTGTTTATCAAACATACATTACGAAGTGTAACAAGTTGTGTTTACGACTTCAATTGATAAATTTCACTTATTTGATGTCATTAGCATTGTCCTTGGCTTCTTTAAGGGTTCTGTTTTCCTTTACGCAACACCATTTTGTTGAGGTGTTCTTCTGAGGAAAGTTGGTGTTGTATACATTTGCGGTACAAAACTCCTTTATGTCTTTGGTTGACAAACTTCGATACCATGTAGTGCTACGATTGCGATACCTTGTCATTTTCATGACTTCAAGCTTTTTAACAAGTTTGGTATCTCACCCTCGCATCAGTTGTGTTTGGAAAGACAACCCAGTGAATCGGAGAAGTCATCTACAACAACGACCATACTTCTTTCTGCATAACTAATTCTGAGATGATTCAAATAGATCCATATGTAAAAGTTGCGATTGGTCTAACACTTAAGTGTACGATTTTGGACTTGAAAGAGATCTTAGATTGTTTCCCCATCGTGATGAGCAGATACCATCCTTTACGAAGATGTTGCAGGAAGACCAACCACTAACTCTTTCTTGGCAAGTCTATTGAGTTTTGAAGTTCAAGTGACTCATTCTTTTGTGCCATAACGGTGCTCTTACGTGTGACGATTGACTCACCATGAGACATTCTTGGTTGTGGCGGATGCCCATTGGCAACATAAAGGCGCCTTTCCCGACCAACTAAGATTATGCCTTTAACTCATTGTCGATTAGTTTTGCGATTTAGCTTTGAATTTTATAGTAAAACCCTTGCATAAAGCTGGCTCATACTAAATAGATTATATTTCAAATCCTTAACATATGTCGTCGGTGATTGTTAAAGTCCCCAATTTGGCGTTGCAAATCGAGAGAGGATTTAATTCTCCTCCGAATCGATATCTGGTCACATGTTGCAAGCTTTGTAATCAGCAGTTGCTTTGTCTCTGTCATGTGCTTTCGCATCCACTATCAAATAGCCATTGTGCTTTGGTCCGAGGCATTACGCACTGGGAAGCGAGATTAGGTTCTCATATCTTTGATGGAACCGTCGAATTAAAAGTTCTTCGGTGAATCCATTTTGAATGAATTTCTTTGAAATATGCTTTAGTCGGCGAGGAGCGTAAGGAGAATTCTTTTGAATGAATGTTATCATTAGTAAGAATTATTTTCTTCCTTGGTGTGTTCTAGGTGCTCCATATGATGCTTTCGGATACATCGGGGTTTACGAGTTTGCTTTCGACAAACTTAGCCTTCCTTGATTTCTTCTAGCCAGCATTGATTTTCGATGGCTTGATTTAACTTCCACTTGATAATTGCTTTGAGCAATTCTAGCTTTCGACCATCGTTCTTGCTCTGTTTGTACTCATGAGCAAGTTGTTTTCCGATGCCTTTGTAGCGATACCGTTTGAGCACTTGAAGCTATCGAGATCTTTTCTCGCGACTTTGCTAGTCTCTGGTTGATCGATTTCTTTCGAAAAAAGTGACATGGGAGAATTTGCGGCTCTGCAATTCTACCTTTTGAAGACATAGCATTGTGGGTGTTTACACTTTTCGGTGTTGTGTTTCTTTTCAAAGACATACCAAGTTTTGTTTTTGACTTGTTTTTCCCAAAGGTTTAGTCATTGCCTTTCCTTTGTCAACAATCTTTGTCTTTTTACCGATACTATAGATTGCATAGGAACCGTCTTCTTTGAGTGCTTACAAATGTTCTTTTCTCCTTACTCTTATTGAGTGATAGAACAATTTATGCGTGTATTCAGCCAAGTCCTTTCTTTTGAAGGATCTCTTAAGTAAGATTGTACTTGATGAGAGTGTCACTAGCTTTGGCATAAGATTGAAAAGACAATTCTTTCTTCTTGAGTTCCTGTTTTCGAAGAAGATCTTCATAATTCTTCGTAACTTCGGCCATTGCTTTTTCATGTGACTTTTATCTCGGATATCTGAGCTTTGAGATGCATTTTCGACATTCTTTCTTTGATTCTTTAACTAATTGAAATTTTCCTTTTCAAGAGAATTCTTTTCTTCTTGAGTTTTCGGCTCTAGCTCGGATCATTAGAAATTCTCTTTCATAGATGTCAAGTTCTTTCTGAGATTTTCTAGATTTTTATTTCCTCTTCATCACTTTCATAAGTGTAGCAAGAAGTATGTGTTACCTCATCGGCCATAAGATAGTTTTCTATGTTGGAGATGTACGGTCCGTCAATTTGACAACTCCACATTTCATTCTTCTTGAGGCGAAGTCGATTATATCATGAGTAACTCCACATAATTACGGTGATGGTAAGGTTGAGTCATCTGAATTGTCATCTTGAATCTGTCTCAGCGTCTAGAGCATCCATTGAATTTGGATTTTCTTTCTTTCTTGATTAACAAAGCTTTTACGGCTTCTTACGAAGATTCTTCTATCTTTCTTGTCGCTTTGTCCTTAGTTTGTTGAGGCGGACAATCCTTCTTAAGTGGCGAGTTTACGACAATAGAAAGCAGATATCGTTTCAATTTACGCTTCCTCGATTACATGATGCTTTACGGTGGCTTGTTATTGAGCTTTGCATATTTTGTCTTGGTGATAGTTTGAAACTAGATGCTTTTTGACTTCTCTTTGGCTTTTCTTCTCTCAATTTCTCGTGACAAATTTGCTCATTTGCTTTGCGGCAAAGATCATCCTCGATCTCCTGCTTTTCTTCTTTTGAAGTTCCTTGAGTAACTAGAGCAACATTACGCAACTTTTAGGTTGTTTGTTCTCTACGAGTTGTCTCATAGTCATGATAGCAAGATGAGAGAAAAGTTCCTTTGGAGTGATATTTGGCATACCTTGGTTAAAATAAAAGAATTTAGTATGCTCCCGGTTGTGGTTAAGACTTGACAATAGTCTTAATCTTCTCGGTTGAGTATCTATTACTTTCCCAAGTCTTGCCATATCACTCATGAGAGTGGTAAACACGAAATCAATTTCTTCGAGTTTGATTGGGACCTTGTTTGAAATTTTGAAATTTCAACTTTAGAACTTCGAACTTGTTTTCCTTGGTTTTCTCGGTTAAGCCAGATTTCTTCAATCGGTTGCGAGCAACTTCGCCGTTTAGCACCCACGATTTACTTGTATGTGCTCTCGTGTCGATCGATGATGATGTTCTGAGCTTGACCATCCGACGATTCCTCTTGGCATCTTAGATGTCGAGTTCTCTGAGCTTTGGTTAGTAAATAACTTGACGATAGATCTTCCACTAGTTGGCGCATCTGTTTGTAAAGCTCCTTCACTTTGATCTCTGTCTCTTCCACTAAAACCTCCATGACTTGCTTAAGTTGTTGAATGACTATTGGGCCATTCTTTATTACTTGATCATCTCGTCACTTATGGCTTCAAGGTGGAGCATCATGTTATTTTCCATTTCTCGTAGTTCTACGGTTTGAAGCGGGTGCATCACTCGAGACATACACGCACTTAACACAAATTAAATAGTCCTCAATAGTGGACAAAGTTCCTTCACCTATCGGGGATCTAGGTTCGATCTGAGAAGGTGGTGAACCTCCTGCTCTGATACCACTTGTTGGTCAAGATAACGGCAAAGTAAAAGACTAGGGGAGGGTGAATAGTCTTTTAAAACTTTGTCGATAAAAACTATTTCTCGAGATATCTGAATAGATATCGATACTTAAATCGAGTGTGGAAGACTTAATAAAGATAAGTGCGAAGCTTGAGTTAATGTGTGTGTGTGTTTCTTTGAAATGTAAATCTGAAGCGTAAATAACACAGCAAGTATAGTGGTATACGGAGGTGGCGTAATCCTCCAGCTAATCCACTTGATCTATCGAGACCTAGAATTCACTAGAGCAGGATAATTGAGTTCTCCTTACAATAATCCTATTCTAAGATTCTTAACAATTGGTTCCCAACCAAATGTTCCCCCTGAGTTGTTCCCGGCTTTCCCACTAAGTACTTCCTATACTCGAAACCTTTGAGTTATTCTAGCTTCCCAAGCTAAGTACTTCCTATACTCGATAACCTTGGAGTTATTCCTTAGTTTCCCAAATCAAGTACTTCCTATACTCGGTAACCTTGGAGTTATTCACGATTTTTCAAACTAAGTACTTCACATACTCCACGCCTTGATTATGGTGTTGGTTTTGGTTTGAGTTGTCGGATGAGCGTCTTAATAACTTTTGATTAATCGGATAGCTCATGAACGAGATTACTTAATACACTTTACGTATGGTATCTTGTTGATTTCTTGACCCAAATCTTATGATATCATTCAAGAGAATGAATCTCGGATAGTTGATCTTTTGATTCAACTCCTTCACAGATAACTTTGCTTGTTTAGGATCGGACACTTAGAACTTGATGTTTACTCGAGATCAAAAGCTTTGATGCATGAAAGCTTTGTGAGTAAGTAAGTTGCTTTGAGAGTAAGGCGTTGACGTTTTCAAGTTATTTATGTGTCTAAGGTTACGTGTGTTCTCTCGGCGATCTAAGTGTTGATATTTATAGATGAATTTGAGTACCGTTTGAATAGTATCCGTTAGGCTCAAATTGAACTATCGATATCTGTGTATAATCTTGTAGTAGGTTTTGTCTTCTTCTCGGAAAGGCCGTTGCTTTTATTGAGACATCTCTCCGTGCATTAAATGCATTGTACTATACTTTTGTCTGTAGTGTCAGCGGAACTATGCTTTATGTCGGAGACTAGTGTTATCGATTCTTTGCGTCCTTATCTTTAATCTTGAGATACCACTTGTATTTATTGAAACAACTTTGTTTGCAATATATATGTTCCTTTTTGAAGCGTGGTTAATGCTCAAGGTATCGAGAATAGATGTCTGTGGACACTTTCCTTGTTTTTGATATGTCTCTTATTTCTCAAATATCTCTTGTGACACGGTTTGTTTGAAACTATTAGTGTCTTCAAGATATCGCTAAGATATCGAACAACGATTCGATAATCTTATGCGGTTTCTTCAAGTCTTCAATGTCGTTGAGCTTTACTTTTGGATGTCTTCTTCTTGGTCTTCTCTTCATAAAATAAAAATTACATTTTGAGACATAACATCCTATACAAGATTAGCTAGACTATCATACTTAGTGGGTTTCCTCTTTACAATGTTCAAGTGAACCGAGAGTACTAATCACCTTTCTGAGACTAAGATAAGTCATCATGTTGCTGATCAAAACTAAATAGATATTCTTTACAAAATATCTTACAAAAATTCCTAACAAATTTCTCAAGAAATTTCCCAACAAATTTCCCAACAAACCTTAACAAGAGATTGTTATTAAGTGAAAGAGTTGAACTATCGGATAACCTTTACGAAGCTCATTCTCGAGCGGACATCAATTACTTGGGTCGATAAAAAGCGGATTGCCATACCTTTGAACAAGTGTATTAAGTAATCTTGTTCTATTAGGCTCTCTGGAAACATAAGCGAAAAGTTATACAAGAAGCCTCTCGACAAACCTTATAACCAACACCATCGAGGCGTGGAGTAGAGAAGTACTTGATTTGGGAAATCGGGGAATAACTCAAGGTTATCGAGTAGAGGAAGTACTTAGCTCTAGGAGTGAGGAATAACTCGGGGAACATTTGGTTGGGAACCATTTGTTTAGGAATCTTAGAATAGGATTATTGTAAGGTGAACTCGATTATACATTCTAGTAAATTCTAGGTCTCGGAAAGACGAAGTGGATTAGTTGGAGGATTCGCCACCTCCGGATACCACTATACTTGTTGTGTTATTTACCTTTACGCATTTATCTTTCGAAAGCACACACACATACTTTTTGTTTACGCACTTACCTATCTTAAAGTCTTCCGCTCTGAATTTAAGTATGAAACCCTCAAGTTTACGAAGCGTGTTTATCGACAAAAGTTTTAAAAGACTATTCACCCCCCCCCCCCCCCAGTCTTTTACTTTGCCGTTATCTGGACCAACAACAAGTAACCTTCTTCTTCTCCTTATTGAACCCCTGTCCTCTACCATAAGGAGCATGTTAAACATAGCGATGAATCACCAACATGAGTTCCTTGAGAGAGTTGATTCAAAGCACTTGAGCTTCCTCTTGCAACAACAACGTGTAAATCTTGGACAATCTGAGCACATGCTTACGAACAAAGCGACTTCGTAATGTAGCATATGAATCGTCTAGGCCACGGAAATTTCATTGAGGCATCGGAATCTTGCAATTCATTTGCAAAAGACCAATCACACTTACGACAATGCTCCACATGTGCATTTCAAAGCAGACGAGACTCACAAATTCATCGAAGAGTCTTGAATTGATTATAGTAAACAATTATAGGCTGATTTCCCTTCTTGATGTTACTCAGCTTTAGTCATTTGAAACACCGCGGACCATCGAACAAGCATAGCATCGCAATTAAATCCCCAAATCTCACGGCGGTTGTACAATACAAGAAACTACTACAATTTGACTCTCCAAAGTAACAATCCATGAATGTACTAAAGAATTAGCTCGTCCCAAAGATCAAATTGCGCAGCATCAGAAACAGACGGAATTGGGGAATGCGTAATGAAAGATAACTTGTGTTTAACACGCAAAGCACGATACATTGCCTGACTCCAGGCCACATAATTTGTGCCATTGAAGTGCTCAGAAACTAGCATCATACCTGTATGATCGCTAGGGTGAATCACGTAAGGATTATCCACCAAAATCGACTGATTTTGCTGCGGATTCGACTGATTGAGCTGTGGATTCTGCTGATTCTGCAACAAAATCGGCGGATTCTGCTGCGAAGTCGATCCAATCGGAGTCGATTGCTGTGGATTTGATGAAGATGCCATTTTTGACAGTTATCTCGATCACAGAGATAAGAGATCAGAGATCACGGAATAACGTCGTGATGATTGCGGAAGAATAATCAATTGAAGATTTCAACTGATACCATGTAAAATACAATAAAACTGAATTGTATCTCAAACTAAATTGTAAAGAGTATTTACAAAAGAAAGAAATGGAAACAGTAGTTGTAGAATAGTCAGCTACTCTACTTATATAGAATATCAACAGAATCTTCTATTTTGTATTTTCTCCTTTAGAAAAAGGCAACTGAAATGCTGATCAGACATTACCGCGCGATTTCATCGGAAGAGCAGGTAGAAATGAATTTCCTGTTCAGCACAGTCAGATAACAAAACATTCATTAGTAGTTGATAGATGCCATCGAATGTGCAAGAAAATGACAAACTGAAACATTCAAGACAGGGTTGACGGTAGGAAACACAGAACACGATGGGCCTCAGGACTGAACAAAATAGCAAATTTCCTCTTTACTAACATACAAAATAAGCACAAATACAGTTGAGTTCAGGCAGAAGTTCTATCGAATAGAACAAACTGATCTGTTTAGGCTTTTGTTTTGTTTTCCAGGGGTGGTCATTTTATGTAAAAAGAAAACACCGTTGGCATCAAGGTTCACCACAACA
This sequence comes from Plantago major, assembly GCA_026545765.1. NCBI lineage: Eukaryota > Viridiplantae > Streptophyta > Magnoliopsida > Lamiales > Plantaginaceae > Plantago > Plantago major. The sequence goes on from JAIFAC010000058.1 coordinate 183,490, forward strand.
TCACCCAAAATATTTGTAATGATGCAGTATTTGAGTTTCGAAACAGGTTCCCTATTGATCACAAATAATAAGTGATATTGATATTCTCCGCCACTGAAGCTATGATTAAAGGGAAAATTCTAACCAAAAACTTGGGGAGGGTTAATATAATGTTATTCTGTGAGAGATTACATAGTTGTAATAAAAATTGGGTAGGGTTCTTGCATGTGATGAACCCGACAAAAAATGGTGTGGACGAATAATCATCTGGTTTTTTCTTTAACTCTTTTAAGTTACTTTTCCGTAATCTTAAATGAATATTTAAATTTGAATAACGTAAAATTAATTTTTAGATTAAAAAAAAAAGAGACAATTTTCTATACAAATAACAATTGTATTTCGTTATAAAAAAAACAATTGTCTTTATTTTTATATCTAAAATTACGAATATAATGTATAGTATATGAACTTCAATACGTCATAGTAGTATTTATAGATGATTATGGTGTTTATGGAACTATATACTTTCAATTGCAAAGCTTTGTCGAAAACATTTACTCGGATCTATGTTGTTAATAAAAACATCGATTTTCTAAGCATATAAAAAAAAAGCTCAATGGTGATTAGAGATTTATTAATGACAAAATTTGTCCAAGACTAAGTATTTTTGTTATAATTGTAATATTGTATCTTAAAAAAACCATATCAAAAGAAATACATTTTTCATTTATGAATAACACATACAGTTTACTTTTTTACTAAATATGCTAAGTTCTTAGTAATAACTTTAATATTTGTTTGTATTTTTCTATTTTTACATATAAAACATCTTAAGATACTTACTGTAGTCTGTAACGCCTCAAAGTTTCAAGTCAAGTTCAAAGAGCTTAAAGTGATCGAGAACGCTATTCATACAAACAAGGTGCACCTTTCTTTTGGGAATCCACATAAGAACTCCGAGTTAAGTGTCTTTGCTGGAGCAATCTTAGGATGGGTGACCAAGCTGGAAATCTCGATTTCTTGCAGTGAGAGACAAAGTCTTGGGAAAGGACATGTATTAATGCGATTAGGCGATCATATCACCGGAGAGCGCCATGAGTAACATGCGGCCCGTTAGTGGTCGTTACAAATAATTATCGAGCCGTGACCCAAAGCCCACAAGGGGTGGGCGGTTGGTCGGACCATGATCTGGCGGGGATGTCGCCTGATTCAAGGGGTGAATGTAGCACAAAGTTTAATCAAGTCAAAAAGCAAGGGATCGAACGCTACTCATACACCATCAAGGTGCACCTTTCTTTTCGGGAATCCACCTATAAGAACTCTAGAGTTAAGCGTGCTTGCTCTGGAGCAATCTTAGGATGGGTGACCATTGAAATCTCGATTCGCGCGATGAGACAAAGTCTTGTGAGGAAAGGACATGTGTATTAATTATGACATATCACGGGAGGCGGCCATGGTAATGCCTTGCCCATTAGTAGTCCGGTCGTTACAAATAGTATCGAGCCGTGACCCAAAGCCCACAAGGGTGGGCGGTTGGTCGGACCATGATGCGGGGCGTCGCACTGATTGAAGGGAGTGATATGCGAAGTTTCAAGTCAGTCGAAGAGCAAGGGATCGAGAACGCTACTCATACCAACAAGGTGCACCTTTCTTTTGAATCCACTATAAGAACTCGAGTTAAGCGTGCTTGCTGGAGCAATCTTAGATGGGTGACCAATGAGGAAATCTCGGTTGGCGCATGAGTGATGACAAAGTCGCGGAAAGGACATGTGTTGATGCGATTAGGTAGCATATCACCAATGGCTGCAAATAACATGTGCCATGCCCGAAAGTGAGGGCTTGTCGATAGTGGTGCAGGTGGTTACAAAGTGTTAAAAGTCAAGTCAAGTCTTAAGTTGCATTGCATTAAGCAAGATTAAAAGATTTAAAAGACATGAAGATAGAACTTTAAGTCATGGCACGTGCATGGAATTTGCTCAGTCAAGCGGTCACGACTGACCCTTGCTAAAATTATCAATTTTAGGTACTTGAAGAAGCGGTCGAAGTGGAGTGTTGTCGGGCGTTGATCGATGTCGGAAGATCTTTAATATATTTAAATTTTATGATTTCAAAGACTTTGTAATGTTGCAAGAATTTAGCTATTTATAGTTCCGCTGCATATTTTACAAGTTTAAGAATTTTCATGTGAAGTCATTTGACGCACATGGCGTCTTGTAACGTTTTAAAATTTTATGATTCAACTACGTCAAATATTCAAGCTCACGAACTAGAGTGATTTTTATTTTCCTTAAATCGTCTTTTAAAAATTAAGGCTAACACTCATTTTCAATATTAATCTCTTATAAATAAGTTATTATCAAGATTTCACAGAACCAGTTGTTAGACCAGAAACTGATCAAACCGGTACTTTACAACCTTTCCGTTTATATTCGGTCCGATGTGGTGTTTAGCTTCTACACTCTAATTAATCTCATCTCATTTCGTTGTTGGTTTGCTTGTACCATATTTTGGGCAAGCCAAGTTCTGCCACGCGTCTAAGTTCATCCATAGTTTCACACTGTACCTACGTGGCATACTTTATTAGTTAAAGAATCTTCTACAACTAGAACTAACTAATTAAGTTTCCGTCAATTAATTGCCGCGTTTACGTGAACTCATCACTATTTGATCTTATCTTTAACAATCACCACCCTTTTCACACTCATACACACAATGACACAATACCACTGACTCAAGTTAGGTACGTTTCGAGGTGTCCTCCGATCATCATCCTGATGCTTTCAATGATATTCGGACTGTGAGGTCCATGTAATTTACTGCTTCTTAATAGTTGTTTAGTTTTTCAGATGGTAAATAATAAAGTTAGAACTGTTAGAATATGAAATACATTAGTCTCCTAATTTAGAAATACTTAGGAGACTAATGTATTTCATATTCTAACAAAAACATATTTCGTCATCACAACTAGTTTAACCGCTCTTCTTTAGCATATTCACAAACACTTCAAGTCCTAGATTGTTAGGATAAAAACGCATAGAAAAAATGACCCATTAAAGTTTGGTTGTTTTAGAATTTATTTGTTAGATCTTTGATTATATATGTGATTAAGCCAATAACCATGCACAAGGAGAATAATTCTTCTTGTTTATTCTTCAATATTCACGCTTAAGTCTGCAATTTTCAGATGGAAAATATCAAAATTCAAGTGGTTTAAAAGTTTCGAGTATTGTTTCAAACTAAAACTCCAATCGAGAATGTGCGTATAAACCAACTCCTGGGAAAGTGTACAAACGAACAAACTTCAGATGCATGGATTCATCATGGGGCGAGACGTGTTTGCATTGTCTGCATTTCCATCACAGCGTATAAATTGAGTGCAAAATTGATCTGAATATACAAATTGACGTACAATTAATTTAGTGGTTGCAATTGGACTTTGGCAACCTTTGGTATCGTTATATGCATTGATGCAACGTCAAATATATTTTTACGAATTGAAATTTGGACCGAAAACTGCGAAAATTTTTAAATGGTACAAATAACCCAAATAACAATATATATGAAAAACATAAAAGTTTTCATATATAATAATTAATTTCCTAATAAACTCGCATACGAAATATATCACTTTAAAAATATAACACTTGAAATAGTTTTGAAGCAAAATTATAGATTAAATTCTTGGGTGAATTACAGTAGATCCCCCTGATAAATTTCGTAATAACACTTTGATCCATCTGATTCTAACAATAATACCATAGGACAAAATTAACAAATCAATTACAAAATAGTCCAAAATTCAAATTGCTGCCAAACACATCCTTAATTTAAACTTCTAAACAATTTACAATTTTGTTATAAATTTCATTTTATTACAAAATTGATCCAAACAATTTGTATTTACTCCCTATAATTTTTTTCTATTTAATTTCAAACTTACCAACAAAAATTGCAAACAACCCTCATAAAAAAATTAATATATATTTTAAATATAAAAGTTTATTATGAAATAACAAAAGTTTACAAAACATAATGAAAAAATAGAACACATTAATATTTTCATGCTCCATGAAAATAGCTTCTATAGATACTATGATTAGTTATGATTTCTTTATATTATGGTGAATAAATTTTGTATAAATGGAACGGAAGCGTTTACTTGAGACATAAAAAGGGTTAAACGGCAACTATGTTTCAAGACTAAGTAAGTACTAGTATATTTTAATATTTTTGTTATTTTTAGCAAGATTATATTTGAAATATCATTTTATTTCATTTTCGTAAATAAGTTCATATTTTTAGAACTAGTTTTAAAAATTAGATTTTCATTTAATTTATTTTAATTTTAACGTTAAATTATTTGAAAATATTTTTTTATTTATTAATATTGCATATCGGATGCTCGTGAAAGGGAAGAGACGGAAACTAGAAAATGTGACGGTTAAAAATAAGGTCATGTTTGGAAAGCACACTTTTATAATATAAAATGGACCAAAATGTTGTTGTTGAAAATCGAAAGAATTTCTTGTTAATAGGGTGTTTATTAGGGGGACTTGGTGTAATTTTTCCATGGTTACTTAACTTCAATTATCATACGTTTGATAATGTAATTGCATTAGACTAATAACTGAATTCATCTGAACTGAACTAAACTGAACTGAAATTAATGAGTTTTCAGATGATGAAACGTAGTTTTGCTCTTACATATTCTACCATACACTTTTTACATTTTTTACCTTACACTTTTCACAAAGTCTCATGAGAGACGGTCTTTAGATAACTTATCTGAGGCACATGTTATCGATAAACCGTAGTGTTATAAATCAAGCGTCTATATTGTTAGCAGTATGTCTACTTGTAATATGAAAAAAACAATGTTGAGAAATAGTCGTTTTGATTAATAATATCGATGATTTTTTCTGATATATGTCTCTACAAATCGATTATCTAAAGACATCAGACTTACTCTATACTGTTTACATTTTCCGTTTTTTTACTTCTTATCCTAATTTCAGTACATGACCTATTTTATGTCCGAAATCAGTTACTATCTATCTTTTCCTGTGTAGCAAATCAATTGAAAGAAATTATAACAAGGTTGAAAATCTAGTTGAATAGTACTGTGATTTTATGAGAAACGAGTATGCACACGCATACCCGTGATAAAGAAAAACACACGTCAGCACATGTAACAGCTTGAAACGAAAACACGTCATGGCAAACGATATATTCATCCACCACTGCCGACTGCTGACTATATAATACAGTAATCTTTCGGTCCCGATCTCATTTTTCCGGTCACTATAATTAAACATCTATAAAATATATTCCGTAAAATGACTTTTATCAATAAAAATAAATTATTTCACAAAGTCAATTTTTTATTGTTCACTATAAAAATCTCTACAATATTTTATAAATTAAAATATTTTTTTCCGAAATAATTATTACGAGTGACTGTCATCCGAGATACGAAATCAACGTAACCTTTTTTAACACAGTATTAATGGACAAGACTAACTAAATAGTTAGGCAAGCCCACAAGATATAGATAGATTAGATAATCATAAGTACTTGGAACGCAGCCAGTGTCAACCCTCACGCAACTTCTAACTAATATCCTCAAAATTCCTTGCCGATTACTTCTTTACCTATCACATGTGTATATAATACACCACTTCTAAAAACCTATATATACACACTACACTACCCATCAACCCCACAACATAAAACCTTCACAATAATCCAATTCAAATCCACTCTCTCAACAAAACACTCCTACCAACCCTACCCGAACCCGCAAAAAACCAACTCTACCCTGCATAAAGTTGCCAGAGTACGATCGTAAGAGATATATATACATGGCTCTTGATCATCTAGTCCACCACCACACTGCGAAATCGCACCATCGATTCTTCGACGATTTCGACTGGAAGAAAGCAAAGCGCTCGAAGCTTGCGGAAATCGACGAGGCCGCCATGTGTTTAGTCAAACTTGCCACGTCAACAAAGCCGACTAACAATTTGTCACACACATGTAGCGTGTGCAACAAGTCATTCCCATCGTACCAAGCTCTCGGTGGCCACAAAGCTAGCCACCGAGCCAAGACGACGGCGGCGGATCTTGACATCGTGACACGTGAACATGTCGTCACGAATGGAGTTAGGGTTCATAAGTGCAACGTTTGTCAAAGGACGTTTCCGACCGGTCAGGCTTTAGGCGGGCATAAAAGGAAACATTTCGAAGGGGTGATCGGGGCGAAAAGTCGGACTAGTTCGTCAAATAAGACGGTCGCCGTCGTCGTTCTGGATTTTGACTTGAATATGCCGCCGCCGGTAGAACAAGGGGAAGATGAGGAGGTTGAAAGTTCTTTGCCGACTTTGTTTTATGGATAGGAACTAGCTAGGAATAGGAAGGAAGGAAGAAACTATGTCTTGGCTTGTGATTAGTCTGTAGGAATTTAATCTTATTGGCTTTTTTCAATCTTTTGCCTTTTCTTTTTATTTGGATTTATTTGTTGTATATGAAAATTGTGACACCATTCAGTCTAACCATTCTTTCGTTCAATTCTTTACGATACGCATACTACTTTAGACGCGTACATCAGCAAGCTGCTTACGTGTTAATGTATGCACAATGCCAAGTGAAATAAGGAGGAGAATGTCGGAGTAGAAATTCTAATATCAGAACAACTTACTCTTAATTCATTGTGAAATTCTTAGAAAAATACTGGCTTTTTTTAATATAAGGAAACACCACATTACTCTAATTACTCTAATAGAAGTGCTTGAAATATAATGTAATGTGACATCTTTTATTTTGTAGGAAAATCAGACATTTCATCAAATTTTCTCTAATTTAGTAGTGAAGTTTATAGGTATTTTGTGACACATTAATTCAATAAAGTGAAAATTACTCTAGTTTTGTCATATCAGCAAAAGAGCAAACGTATACGAATGGTTTGAGACGAAGCAAGAAATGAAATTTAGGGTGCAAAATTAAAATGGTATATTATAAATTTAGGTAAAATAAAATGTTAGTACTAAAATTTTCAAAAAATTAATATATAATAATATGTGAACATGTATGGTGATTGATTCTAGTCTCTCGTTCACCTATTTATCCCAAAGGATATCGAGAACCAACGGTTTATTCATTTTCGTTTACAAATTACAACCGTTCAAGTCTAAGCCGATTGCAAGAGGCGTCTCCATGATTTGGGGCCTGTGCCACTTTAAGATAGGGCCCCACATCTTGGTACAGTAAAATTTTATATATATTTTTAGTGTAAATAGAAATTTAATTTGAAAATATGAAGTCAAATAAATTAATTATTAATGGAATAATTAGCGATATAATAAAAAAATCATATTTGCCCAAATATATTATATTTATATTTAGAAAACTAAGGATATATTATAAAATGTGAAATAAATAAATATATATTGTATTGGCTAAAATGGATTGATTAGCACCAAAATGACAATCCACGGTCCATTAAAGTCCATCTTGGCTTTATACACTACCTATTTGGATTCCATAGGTCAGCGAGCTAACCCGTGAGCTAAGTCACTCATCCAGGCCATGGAGTCCATAAATTTACGACACGACCTCGTCCATCATCAAAATTTGGTAGACAAGCTAGCTAGCTTACTAAGCAATGGACTAACTTGACGATGGGTTAGAAGGCTAGTCGATCAACCACCTAAATAGGAAGTTAGCTCAGCGGATAAGTGGTATGGTGACGACTCTCCCAGCGGACCATGACTTGGTCTAACCCACTAAGAGACTCAACTACCTCACGAAATATAGGAGAGGTGGGTAGGATGGACTCAGCGGTGGGGAGGCTATATAGGAAAGCCAGTGGAAGAGGAAAGGCACCTCATTGACCTTCGATAAACCACAGCTATCACTCGGCGCCTCCATCTCTATTAAGCTATCAAGTTACCAAGCTATCAACCATCATTGATCATTGCCTTATGCGATCATCACCTATCACCTTCCATCATCATCCAGCGTCCATCAATCATTTGTCTCCTTCGCCATCTTATCCTTACCATCCGTGGCTACCACTAGCTTCCTCAAACAAGGTTAGCTAGCCTTTCGCGATATCCTTCCATCACTATCCGACGATAGCCCACCACCTCCAACGAGGTCGTTCTTTATCGCGGTATCCATCCATACATTGCGAACCGTCAGCGGGGTAAGTCGACCTCCATCATCTCTCTCTTTGTCTCTATTACTCTATTCATCTTCTATCGACTTACTAACTTGGCGTCAGTCCATCGGTCGGCACCACGGTGTCACCTTGGTACCTTCGTCTCGTTTGCTCTTGTTGCCTTGCGGGTTGTCGGTGCCCCGATTCATTAACTAATTTGATTATAGATTTACGGCGTCTCTGATTTGGCGCCCGGTGGGGCCCGGCTATCAAACAAGGCGATCCGGTAATGACTACGATCGCTAAGCAATTCATCATGGCCTTTTCGGCGAATACGTTACGGAAGAGGTATAGGAGGTGGATGTACGTCCTCAGATCAGAACTTTGGCGGCCCGGATCGAGAACGCCCGAAGATCAAGCTCCTTGAGGATGAGAACCGTGTCATCCGTCGGAGAACTCTGCTTTGAAGGAGAAGGTGGAATCCTTTGTCCACCGAAACTCCGGCACCGGATCGGCTTCATCTGGCGGTGACTCATGTCACTAGGTGGAGAACCCACCGCAACACCATTGAGGCTCGTCGGTTGACCTTTGAGGAGGCGGAAGGGTGATTCCGTAACTCAGGTCTCTCGGATGGTGAGCTCCCCATCAAGAACAACCCTTGAGATCCTCCGTGCACTACTAGCGAAGGGTCTCGTTTGAGGTGTTAACCCGGTGAGCGATGAGTCACCTGACAACGACAGGCGTAAGTCGGTAGATAACTCACTAACCCTCTCGTAGGTCACGAAAGTAGCGAGGAGCTAGCCTCCAAAGCTGGTGAGCTTGGAAGAGATGATCGAAGGATACAGGTGCCGGCCGATCAAGAAGAGCTTACCGGCTTTCTTGACTCTCCCTTCTTCGACGCTATAGCATTGGTGGAGATGCTAACCAAGTTCGCCTTCCCAAGCATGAAGCTCTATGATGGAACGACGGACCCAGACAACCATCTCTCACATTCTGGCGAGAATGTTCACCATAGCCGTCCTCGGGGATCTCGTGAGGCTTGCGTATGCAAAGGGTTTGGTTCGATGCGATCGGACCGACCTACAATGGTATACCAACTTACCCAACAATTTCATTTCTTCTTTTACCCGATTAGTGACTACTTTGTGGAACAATTACATGAAGTCATGACTTTTAAAGCCGGACGACTTGTATAGCGTCAGACAAAGACTAACGAATCTCTCGGGGACTCGTCACAAGATTGACAAGGAGAAGGTGTCGATCCCAATGCAACAAGGACAACTGCTTTGTCGATGCCTTCCAAAGGTTACCACCAACTCGGGGTTGTACTGAGGCTGACCATGTACCTGCCGAACAATGGAAGGCGTGCTTGCAAAGCATGGGCTCGAGATCAAATGGGAGGAGGATGATGCCAGACCTTACATTTCAAGCGAAGTGTTATAAGGATCCCAAGCCTAACGGATGAGTTGAGCGAAGGTTCTGAGACTATCGTGCTAGGCCATACCCAGTGAGAAGACATGGACATGTGAATCCACCTCGCCCTCGATCCAACAAAGGAGGGCGACTCGAGCACCACCTCCAGCTACTCCTCGACATTGAACGAAAGGTGTGTAGCGGTCATGAAAAGCATGGGTGAGTTAGATGGCGGAAAACTGAACACCTCGGATCGAAGAAACTCCAACAAGTGGTGTGAGTTTCATGCGGACCATAGCCATACTGCTGCAGTGCATCTACCTACGATTGGAGGTGGAGCTCTTGAAGAGAGGACACTTACGGAGTACCTCTCGACAAGGTAAAGACCCTCGCCCGGCGGCCTTTGATCTGCTGAGCCCCTCGGACCGACAAGGTGATCAGCGTAAGCTCGGGGGTCGGAGATCGGTGGTGTCTCATACTCTGCTGGAAAGTGCCACGATGGAAGCAAGCTGTAAGGCCTGAGCTCAATGCTCGCAGAGCATCAGACACCTCTTCGTCTGACTTGACTATTAGCTTCTCAGACTTAGAGTCTAAGCAACTAATCAGTCCTCAAGACGATGCTTTAGTTATTTTAATTCTTATTGCAAACTGTCTTACGAAGAGAGTTCTCATTGACAATGGGAGCTCTGCTAACATCATTTTTCTAGATGCTCTGACAGAAATGGGCATAGATGAGACTGACATTCTTACTTGACCGGCGACTCTATAGCTTCAATGGAGAAAGGAAGTACCTTGTTGGGGTGTTACCCTTCTGTCTGTCACGGAGCGTCGACTAACAGAAGTTCTGATTGTGGATAGCCCATCAAGCTACAATGCCGTCCTTGGTAGACCATGGATTCATGAGTTGAAAGCGGTGCCATCGACCTACCATCGGTGATTCTCTTCTGACGGTGGGGGTGAAGGAGATTTTGGCGGACATGATGTGAGGACATGTTACATGGAAGCCTTAAAAGAAAGCGTAGAGTTATAGCAATTGACTCAACCCCAGTTGACCGGACTAGCGAGGATGGAAGAGCTCGATGAAGTTGATTCACGGACCATCCGGATCACAAAGTTGATTGGGGCAAGGTTGAGGCGAGCTAAGAGAGCAAATGATCACATTTCTCAAAGTTCACCATGATTGCTTTGCTTGGTCACATGCGGATATGAGGGAATCTACCGAGGTTATCACCCGGACTTGAGGTTGATCCAGTTACCCACTAGTCGGACAAAAGCGGAGGAAGTTCGCTCGAGCGGAACAAGGTTATCAATGAAGAAGTCCGATACATTACCGGGTGGTTATCGGCGTTGTGGTAGTAAAGAAGAAAAAATGGCAAGTGGCGGTGTGCATAGACTTCGACCTCGACAAAGCATGCGAAGGATTCTTTTCACTTCCACACATAGACATGCTAGTGGATACTACTGAGGACATGAGCTTCTAAGCTTCATGGGCGCCTTCTCGAATTACAACCGGATATTGATGCACCACGAAGATCAGACATGGCGACCTTCATCACGAGAGGGGACCTTTATAAGGTCATGCCCTTTGGACTCGAATGCGGGAGCCACTTACCGCCTAGTCGATGCATGTTACTTGACATGTTGGGGGACACCATGGAGTGTCATTGACGACATGCTAGTCAAGTCACTGATCGCCGACCAACACTGAACCATCTCATGAGCCTTACGAGTTCTCCATGGTCTGACATGAAGTTGAATCTGTGAAGTGCTCCTTTGGAGTTTCCTGGGAAATTCCTTGGATACTTAGTCACCTGAAAGAGGTATTGAGGCTAACCACGATCAAATTCGTTCTATTGCTAACATCCCTTCCCCAAAGTGTGTTAAAGATATGCGAATTGGTAGGAGGCTAGCGACCCTCAATAGATTCATACCAATCTTAGAAGTGTCGTCCATTCTTTGACACTCTACGGAAGGCAAAATTTCAGGTGGGGGCAGTGTGAGATTCTTTACAACAAATCAAGCGTTACCTTACCACATCTCCGGTATTCTCGAAGCCCAATTTGGAAGACTTTGTTCATTACCTTGCAGTCTCAGGCCACGGCACTAAGCGGCGTCCTAGCGAGGAAGATGAAACCGACTCCCGATCTACTACGTGAGCAAGTCCTTACTAGGCCTTGGCTTCGTCTGACCAATTTGGAGAAGCTAGCCCTTACTAGTCACCACAACAAGGCTACGCTACTTCCAATGCCACTCCATTATAGTCCTCACTGACTTTCCACTCATAATATCTTACCTGGCTGAAGTCTCTGGTAGGCTCTCAAAATGGGCGGTTGAGCTCGGCCAATCTGACGTCTCCTTCAACCCTTGACCATCAAATCTCAAGCACTTCCGGACTTCTGGCGGACTTCACTCCAATGAATTAGGTCAGCGGAAGGAATTATTTTGTTTGCGGAGAAGAACAATTTCTGGAAGCACTTTCGATCGATGGTTCGATGCGTCGAAGAAGTGGACTGGCATAGTCCTAACCTCACCGGAAGGGACACGATCGAAGAGCTATCGGATGTGGATTCAAAGTAACCAACAGCGACGAGTATGAGGCACTTATAGCGGCCTCAACTAGCTGGGACATGGGCATAAAAGCGTTGATGCGATCGGACTCACGGTTAGTAGTTAACCGATTGCGGGCTCATACGAAACAAGAGACATCAAGATGGTTGCCTATCTTGATTAGCGAGGTTGCAATCCTCCCTTGAGGAGTTTTACATTTTTGGTGCTAGGGGCCTTGATCAATGGGCGCCGACATAAGGCCGCCATCAAACATACATTGCCTGACTATTCCTTTGGTTGTATCAGTAGCTGCAACATGGAAGGGTGAGCACATGCGACGATAGTAGCGATATAATATTTGAAGTCAAATTAGATGACCTGACCAATTGTACTTATCCCCACGGAGAACTTCCAGGTAAAACGAAGCGGTAACTAAAAAATACAAAGGCAGCCGCTTCCGCTCCTCGGCGGATTAACTCTATGAGAGGAATCATGGCAACCACTGGAGCGAAGTCTCTTGCCCGCGAGCACTAGGGTATATTAGCTGACTATACTATAAGGTGATACTCTAAACTTGTACTCATACCACTCACCTCCACCTTGACACGTCTCACGGGCTTCACCATCCGTGCTTTCATGAAATAGAATGGACATAGTAGAAACTACCTCTTGCCCGAACGATGGAGTGTACTGTCTTGGCGATGTAGAACTTCACCCAGTGGATGGGCGAAGCGAAGCAGCGAAGTCGTGACACGGTAAAAATTATCTTGAAACATGTATTGATTTGCGGTGCAGGTCCCCTAATCGTGACGATGGCTCCCGGTTCATAGCGGTGAGTTTCAAGATTTACGCAAGAATGGGAATCAAGCTTACATTCTCCTCCTCGTTATCCCCGGCGAATGGACAGCCGAGTGCGAACCACAAAGACTATCATAAGCAGGTCTCAGCAGGTGAAAGCAAGCGAAAGGAGCATGGGAAGATGAACTTCCGTCCTATGGTCTTCAGAACCACACGAGGACTGACTAGAAACACCATTGACATGACATATGGGCCCAGGCAATCATACCCATAGAAGTGGGACTACCAACAACAACAAAATGGCTAGCGACAGACCAGCAGTGCGAGTTTCTGGCTCGACTTGGTTGTGAACTTCGAGGAAAGAGCCATGATCGGGCCTTGACTACCAGAATGTTCCAACACTTAGCGGAACATCGCTTCGAACCTTCAAGCAAGGCGATTGGGTTCTCTGAGGTTTTCCAAAATACTAAGAGACATGGTGGCAAGCAGAACTAGCGGGAAGGCCTCTGAAATCATAAGGGTAGTGAGCAGGAGCTTACAAACTAGAAACTAGGAGGAACTGACGGATAGCAATGGTTGGAATACCATCCACTTGAAAAGGTATCACTTCTAGGACTACATTCCATATACTCACGTTTGAGGTTAACTCCTCCTTAAAGCGAACCGACGACGAGGCTGGTAGTCGACTAATCCGGCTAAGCGGGTGGGTCATCACCCACCCCCTCAGCCTCCCGGGAGAATCGAACTTCTTGCACCCAACTAGTCATGGTGCGGGGAATTCCACCGGCCGGCGAATCCATGTCGAATTGTCAATGCTCGAACAATTACACAACCCGAGAGGTTGATTGTCGGTCATCTACTACTTTGGCGGAAGATTTCTCTCCCAATGACAAAGCCGGAGACTAAGGTGCCATCTAACTTTATCTAATGAGATTGATTTCTCCTTCAAGCAGACATGACTAGGGCAAGCCGATTGACTAACTTGACTAGGTAAGTCGGTGCCTGCCCCCTCCCTGAGGGGTCAGCGTTCTTCTGGTAAACGAAGCGATGCGTTAGGTACAACAATAAACCACGGTCATTGGCTAACGGGATGATCTAGCCATTACAAGGTCAAACAATAAGGCGGTGGTCATCACTCCATCTGGCGCGCATACAAGCGACATCCACCCGGTCAGTACCGATGCTCATGTTTCATCTATGAGATTGAATTCTCACAACAATCAGCCGACGACTGAGGGCTGGTGGTCAACTAACTTGACTAGGCGGTGCGGGTCATCATCACCCCCGAACCTCTCCGAGAGGATGGATTCCACTCATGTTGCGGTGACCGTCGTGAGTCTGAATAAGTAATGCCCGGAACATCTTACTTCCAGTGATCATCAACATCTTGATCAACAAAGACCATCCTTGATTTGAGCAACAAAACACATGGACTCATCTATTCTAATTGGCTTGCTTGCAATCCATGAGATGCGCCAGCGGCTCCATGGTTTAAAAGTGCAACCACTTTCAAAATTAATGATCACTACCATCAAAGACTCGACTCCATCCACACGTTCGTAGTAACTATCTCTGAGAGCTTCGAGTACAAAGCTCTACATGATTGCATCCATCTCAATCCACATACCCGGTTATCACATGGTGAACTACGGGTGGTATGCGGCGACCAGACCTAATGAGCGGACAACCGGTCGGATCTGAAGGCTAACGGAATGATGGGCGAACAAGCCTGATGTAGTGGCGTAAGCGAAAGCGAGTTCTAGTTCAAACTACTCCTTGACCGAACTTGAGGCGGGGAGGATAGACGATGAATATTATGGCACCATACAATCCCTCGAAGGTTAGTCGGTTATATGTCTTTCAAGTCGAGCAAATGGCGACAACCACGAATAAGCATGTTTAATCACTCACCCCCTCAATATATTACGACCTCATAACGTAAGTATGTATGCTAGTTTACTACTTTGCTTACTAGAAATTCATGTGCCTACCAAATGTGAAGTATATATGTCTGATGTATACGAGTACAAATGTCTTACCTTCAGCCCATTATCAGTATGTATGTCTTTCGCATTAAAATATATGCACTACACCTCTCGTTTCTCTCTTATTTGCTCATGTTTCTCTAAGTATTAATATATGATAAATATTATGTTCAAAGCGAGGCAGCTTATCACTAAAATAATACAAGGTATATCATCGGTCCACGAGACCACATTCCGAACAAAAGAGCAAGAGAAAGTACCAAACCTACGAACACACCTCCATTAATCATGTTCGATACAAAGACAAAAAGAGGCACTAAATGATCATGAAGCTTACCTTGAGGCTTTGCCCAGGCGTAATCTATCAAAGAGTCACTCCACCCTCTACCAATGGTCGAGGTTCTCCGGTGTCCACACCTTACGAGAGTCGATAGAAGCAGCGGACCAACCTCATAAGAGAAAGACCTTCCGCCGACATCAATGTCAATAGCCGGTGAAGGTTTGTCGGACTCCGTGCCATGCGCCATCAATAGCGGCATGCTCACACCCTGCCCAGCCGAGGAGGGGACAGTAGCATCCCTGGAAAGACTTGGCGGAATGCCGGTCATTGCTTACGACCGAGGATGCCGCTTTCTTTGGAGTACCAACGGGCTACTGGTGACTACGGATAGACAATTTAGCGGAACATCAATAAGACCATCTTCGACTCGGAGAACCGACCCTTGGTTTCTTTGCAAAACATTCAACAAGTCATCAACTTTAGTCATTGACGACATCGACCTCGGCACCTTTCTAGCATACTTGTCTTGATTACCTACAACACAAAGAACAACACGATCAGTTCAAGATTGTAGGCAATCGAACTCCAAGCGGAGCAGGTGCAACTTACTATATAGTGAATAGCAATCGCGAAAGCTAGTCCCTTCAAATTCACAGGATGCAAAGTCGATTGCTTGTCCTTTCATCATCGGCTTATGTCGATATTTTTAACCAAGCGATCACCTCATGGCGCATTCCCCTTGTCATAAGTACCTACAATAGCGAGGAGCAATACTAAAACTCATATCTGACAAAGCACAAAGCAAGGAAGTGAAATTCAAGCACACAACAGCCGGGTTCAAAGCCCACCAAAGGGTCTCCAAGATAATGGGACTCCCTCACAATCAATGGATCCAAACCGTGCTCCTTACTCACTGAAATATCTCTCCTTCCAGCCTTGAACCGATTGTGTTGATCAAGC
Organism: Plantago major; assembly: GCA_026545765.1. NCBI lineage: Eukaryota > Viridiplantae > Streptophyta > Magnoliopsida > Lamiales > Plantaginaceae > Plantago > Plantago major. The sequence continues at coordinate 199,610 of JAIFAC010000058.1, forward strand.
CGTCACCATGCCTTGGATTAAGCGGATTCGACTTATCGACTTAGCCTCCACAATACGTAAGCATGGCAAAGACATCAGCCAAACATTTCAACCCCGTCGTCTCACCAATACTAGCATCCCAAGTAAAACCTTCAAGCATTGGCATCGGTGACAAGGTGCCACCTTGTGATGGCTAAGAACATCGATCCTGGCGGGAAGCGGAAGTCTAAGTCCCACCTTAAAATCAATGTCATAAAGAAAGACCATCCATGGGACATCCCTAATCTACTCTCTGAGCCCCGAGGGAAGACAAGACATAGGGCTACCGAAGCATGTAGGCGACCCTCATCATTGACATATCAACCTCACTAAGACTTGATGCGTGGGTTGTTTGGCGAGGATGCGGATGGTTAGCCCATGAAGTGGGGATCTCACGAAAACTTTGACCACCCGCCTCGATCGACTAAGGGTGCATAACAAGTGTACTCGAACTCCCTTCCATAGTATGCCTACGTTCAAATTCCAACGAAAGAAAGCTTCATTCAAAATCAACAAGGAAATCCAACTCTAACACTACTCCAAAATTACAATCAACAAACTTGGCACATTCGAATAATCCATCATGCATATATCAGCGTTGGAAATATACTCTAACGTCGACACATGTGCCAAGCGAACAAGATATCGACATACTACTTCTACAACAATCCATCAACATATTTATTAGCGAAGCATCATAACGGAATACCATGAAAAGCAAGACTAAAGTGGCCATCATATATTTATTACAAGAATGTAATATGCAACTTAGCCAAATTTTATATCGATCAAATTTACGAACAGCCGGTTCATACAAAAGAAATATACATATGTCTACTCAAAATCCTCACACTGACGAAGGGTCTATCGATCTTCAAGAAAAGCAAGACAATTTACAATTTGACTAAGTAAGTCTACAATCCAAGCGGAATGATAGCACCGATCTTCCACTAGCAAAACAAATCGAATGATGGTAATTTGGTAGGTTACCATCCAAGTACAATCAGCTACCATCCGAGGGTGGTAAGGTGAGCTACCATCCAAGTGACATCGGGCTACCATCCAAGTGCTATCAAGCTACCATCCTACCATCTATCAAGTTACCATCCAAATGTTGGTAAGCTATCAAGCTACCATCCTACCATCTATCGAGTTACCATCGAATGTTGGTAAGTTATCAAGCTACCGTCTACCATCTATCAAGTTACCATCCTTATGGTGAGGCTACCATCCAAGTGGCACCGGGCTACCATCCAGTGCCGTGAGGCTACCATCAAGTATGGTAAGCTACCATTCAAGTGCCATCGGGTTGCCATCCAGTGCTTGTAGGCTACCATCCAGTGCCACGGTACCATCCAAGATGGTAGGCTACCATCAGATGGTGGCTACCATCCAAAGTATCTAAGCTACCATTCAAGTGCCATGAAGTTGCCATCCAGTGCCAGGCTACCATCCAAAGTATGGTAAGTTACCATTCACGTGCCATCAAGTTGCCATACAGTGCTATTAGGCTGCCATCGAAGGATGGTAAGCTACCATCCAATGTTATTAGGCCACCATCGAAAGATGGTGGCTACCATCGATGCTATTAGGCTAGCATCGAAGTGCCATCGATTTACCATCGAAGTGCCATCGGTTGCTATCTAAATACCATCGAGGTGACTACCATACCATCCATCTTTGGTAAGTTACCATACCACCATTCGAGACCCGACCGACTATCATGCCATCATCAAATATAACTTGGGATGGCTTACTATCAACCAGTACGCGCATACCATGCCATCATCGATATAACGGGATGACATGCTATTAAACGGTGGCATGCCTGCGCCATCATCGATATAAATTGGGATGGCTTACTATCAACCAGTGCACGCCACCATGCCATCATCGATATAACTTGGGATGACATCTTTATCAACGGTGACACGCCGTCATCGATATAAGTTGGGATGGCATGCTATCGACCAATTTGGCACGCCACCATGCCATCATCGATATAACTTGAGATGACATGCTATCGACTAGGTTACGTCGCAAACCGTCATCGATATAACACAGGATGGCATCTTTGTCATCGACCAGCGGCATGCCACCATGCACCCTCGATTTGACTTGGGATGGTACCACTAAGTCGATTTCAAAATACGATCCGAAGCTCAAAAGTGAGAGATATACTACCGATTAGTTATACCGACTAAGCGGCACCATTCCACAAAAAAAAAAAAATCCGTTTAGCGATCGCTCTCCCTTGGCGATGAGCTTGTAATCTATTACTCGTAGATTCACGAATAACCATTTCATTCAAAGAGATCAATACATCGAAGATGGGGCAAGTCATACATGCGAAATATGGCAAACATGGCTATTCGGGCATAGAAACTCTACTCTACAACTCGAGACTCTCGACTTGTAAAGTGGGACAAAGCGTAATGGCTAAAAATCGTATTGATTAGCCCACCAAAGCTCTGACCGATCCACGGTCCATTAAAGTCCGTCTTGGCTTTATACACTACTAGCTGGATTCCATGGGTCAGGCTAACCCGTGGAGCTAAGTCACTCATCCCGACCATGTAGTCCATAGGCTGCACGACACGCTTGACCTCGTCCGTCATCAAGTGGTGAACAAGCTAGCTAACTTACTGCAATGGACTAACCGACTGACGGGTTAGAAGGCTATTCAATCAACCACCTAAATAGGAAGTTAGCTCAGCGGATAAGTGGTATGGTACGACTCTCCAGCGGACCATGACTTGGTCTAACCCACTGAGACTCCAACTACCTCACCGAAATATAGGAGAGGTGGGTAGGATGGACTCAGCAGGTGGGAGGCTATATAGGAAGGCAAGTGGAAGGAAAAGGCACCTCATTGACCTACTGAGAAACCCACCTATCACTCGGCCTCCATCTCTATTAAGCTATCAAGTTACCAAGCTATCAACCATCCGATCATTGCCTTACGTCTTGATCATCGCCTATCACCTTCCATCATCATCAGCGTCCATCAATCATCATCTCCTTCCGCCATCTTATCCTTACCATCAGCGACATGACTAGCTTCCTCCGAGCAAGGTTAGCTAGCCTTTCGCGATATCCTTCCATCACTATCCGACGATAGACCACCGACCACCTCAATGGTCATAGCCTATCGCGGTATCCATCCATACATTGTCGAACCGTCAGACTTAAGTCGACCTCCATCATCTCTCTTTGTCTCTATTACTCTATTCATCTTCTATTAGCTTACTAACGAGCGTCATCTCAATTGACACCACACCGTGTCACCTTGGTACCTTCGTCTCGTTGCTCTTTTGCCTTGGTTGTTGGTGCCCCCATTAACCTAATTTGATTGTAGATTTACGGCGTCTACATATATAAAATGGAGATTAGCATTAAAATTAGCTTTGCAAAACATTATAATCAGAAAATTTAACACTAAAAGAATAAGAAGCTTGAAAATGTAAAGATATAGTAGTAAAATACTAAATTTCAAATAATAATAAACAACAAAATTTCTCCAAAACTATATTGTTTTCATAAACTTAAAATAAAATGGTATTTTAAAAATATGGAAGGGAAAAAAGAACATACTTATGGGACCAAGATTCATAATCACATTGGGTTTACCTATTTATTTACTCTCAAGTAATCGTGTTGAAGGTTGAGTATCCTATTCCTCAAGTTTAAACACAAGTAAATAATTAAGTTCGAGTTTGCTCATTTGGTTCGAATTTTAATTGGGCCAGCCTAATTAATCATCATTGAACCGAGCCTCGCTCTACTCAATAAGCAAAACACACTCTTAATAGGGCTGAACAGCTTTATTAAATGAATAGAGCTAAAAGCTTATCAAGTCAAACTCTCGTTAAGCTTTTGACTGATGTAACAACAAACTATCACTGCACAACAATAGGATAAAAGAACGAAAAATGTGAACCAATTCTTTGGCTGCGTCCAAAACTATACAAGAAATGGATGATTCAATAATATAACTTCCAGTCTATTTCTCTCCAAAAGCTTTGCACTCTCTAAACTACAACTAAAAATCGAAAATGTAACATATGCCTGCAGTCAACCAGACAAAGTTTATGTATTCATGAACAATAGACCATTCTTTGCAATAACGTCTTGACGTTGCAAGGAAAACGACATCTTGCTGAGAGGACAAGTAGCTCTTACAGTATCGATCTCCAGCACCACAGCTTTTAGCTTGTTTCTTGAACTGAATCGGAACTCTTTGCAGTCCCTGTCATGTCAACAGTCAAATTCCAATTTGAGCAACAGTAAACAACATGTTCTGTAAAATTATTAAAATCCACAGCAGTCTAATACAAAATATTCACAACATTTTCTGGATTCATATTGTAAATTTGCATAACATTTGAACTTGGTAAAATGATGAAGTGATGAAGTAAAAGAGATAATCTATATGTAATTCAATACCACTTAATTTGGTTATGCATTCATGAGTTATAGAATTCGGAAGAAAGGAAGAACATGAATCTGGCTTGACAAATATATACAGTTACAGACAGACTTGCAGTGTCTTGAACAAAACTGACAGATTTTTTAGCTCTCTATGCGTGCTCAAGTGCATGCTGATCCAGGTAAAAATACAGTTATAACTCGCTCCTTGACAGAAATCTGCATTCTAATTTCGTTCATTACTAAAATTGTGGTCAAGTTCTGCTGTTTCATACACTTGGCGATTATGAAATCAACAAGCAAGCTTTACAGTTCACTAAACTATAATTTGAAGTTCAGGAACCTCAACCTCAACTACCAGAAGTGCATTAAAAAAGAAAATGAGTAAAAGAAAAACTTAAAACATGCACATACCTGAGCAACTGAAGAATAGTGCAGTTGGATTTCCAGGGGAAGGTAGGAATTTATTCAAAACAGAAGCCTGATCTCATGCTTTAGTTGCAGCATCAGCATCAGTCGCGGACAAGATCTCCAAGTGTTCCAGCCCCAGCTGCCTCTTGATCAATTCAACATTTTCCAGAAGAACTTCAAGTTCACCAAAAGGAAGCTTCAAAGTTCAAAGCCAGCGCCTGAACACGAACTCCTTTACTTCAACCTTCTTGGACTTCAAAAACGGCATGCAGAGCTTCTGAATTTGTTTGAAATTGCCTGAACTGCCAATTTCACTTTTCTGCAGTTCAGCTTGAATTTCTTGATCAGGAGCAAAAGTGCCCGCTGTGGCATCAAATGTCCTCTGGAGTATGTTCAAACACTCCTTTTTCCAACCATCATACTGTTCGTTGACGAAGATCAATCCTCTTGACAGAGCATTCGATTGTCTGGTTTCTCTTTCTACAAAGCTTTCTTATCGAGATAATGGACTCTTGTAAATACTTGTTAAGCCCTTTGAAGAGTAGGGTAAGGACCATCAGCCTTGGGCCACCGGCTTTACAATGTATCCATCCTTCTTGGTCAGCATAATGGGGGCAAATTGGAGCAATAAGACGTGTCTGAACATCCATGAACCGCCACAGCAGATCACGGTTCATTCCGAAAGAACCACAAGACAACCGGTACTCATCACGAACCGCCTGAAGATTATAGAAGCCACTTTTCAAAGCTTCACGAAACATGAAATCACCATAGTTCTTCTCCGTCTCAACTACCGCTAGGTTAATCGCATTACCAAATACGGTCTGCATATGTGGCAGGAGGGCCACTCCGCAAAGAGGACTCTGCCTTATGAACCTCTTCCATCCATGATATTTCTAGAGTAAGACGCAAAATGGCAGCATTCGCTGTATCAAATACAAAATTAGCATCGTCCATTCCATCACCTGCATCAGCAAGTGAGAATCGTGTTGCATCTGCCGAAAATTCTTTAATAGCTTCACGGAGAGTTCTGAAATTGCCTGTTGACTTCGACATTTTCTCAGAATTCAGCATAATGTGCCCGTTGCATCTAAAACCCCTTGGCCAGTGACGTTCAGGCATCAGAGCTGTATGATTATACAAACAAAATGTAAGATGATTCTGAATCAGGTCCTTTCCGGACACTCTGAGATCAAATGGATACTAATATTCAAACCCTTGCATCATCTTGTTAAGAACAGAAGATGATATATCGGATGATTTGGGATATGATCCACCGACAAACAAGAAATCCCATACTTCATCTGTTAGCTGCATATGAGCGACAGTGTAATAAGCCATATAAAGAGTTGAGTCAGACAAAGACTCAACCAAAAAGCCCTAGTCCCAGAATCTGAGTTCCAAGCCCAAAATTTAGAGAACAAGCCCACTGATTTAACCAGCTCAGGGTGTGTTTAAACCCGTGTCGAGCCTCCTCAGAGTACAAATTCATGCCAACCAAACACTGCTCTGTAGCAGCCCTCCATTTTTGTTCTCCATAACTGATATACCACTGATCAGTCAAAGCTACAACACATTCATCTCCCGATCTTGACATTACTTTCTTTTCAGGCTCGCTGTACACAACAGCCTGCTCCATCTCAAGTTTGTCCCTGATCAAATTTTGGCCTCCTGAACTTTCATTCCTGTAAACTCACGGCGATCATTGTTCCTTCATAAAACCCTCCCCTGTAAATTATCTTCTTGGCCTCATCAAGCTTATCCCTTTCGTTTTGGCTTTTAATTTTTTTCTCGATGCAGATTGTTTCAGCTGACCTGTCGCCAAAATCGGGGTGGTGAATAATTGGGATGATCTCAAATGGCAAAACCCATCATATAGTCATCTGGAGAATCACTAGGTACACTGGTCACAATTCCAGTACCCTTATCAGTCAGAACTGATAACATTGGCAAGTATATATGACTTCATTAAATGCTAAAGGAGACCTCAACGGATCTTGCCCAGTCAGCTCAACCAAACAAGTTGGACTCTCTGGAACACTAGATAGCCTCTGATAAGCCAAGTTCAAGCAGCTCTCTTTGTTCTGATAAACACATGGTCATTAATTTCAAGCACCATACTTTCCATCAGGTACACCCAACAATTAGTTTGCCCATACATTATTTCTGGTCTCAGTAGCTGCAGCAAGGTACACTTTCTTTCCTTCCAAAGCTCTCAACTTGGGTGAGAAAGGTGACACAACCTCCATTTTATGACGGTATATTCCTGTGGTAGAACACCTTCACCAGAAGCACGATCATGATCGGCATGGTTGACCATCAAGCGAAAATACAGCATACCTTAATGCCTTGACTATTTTTCCTGTTGCTTTCAATCTTCTCATTTGCCACCGCGAAGGAAGCAAAATATGGATTGTAATCAGTAGTGACAAACATGCGTCTCAATCTCAACCCAGGCCAAATGCTTTCAAGTCCTCAACGGCCAGAGGCGGAAAAACGTCAACCAATGATGCGGATCAGTAAAGCGGGCAATCTTCTCATCAGACAGACCAACATTATCTGCCATTGGTACTTACCAGTGCCAGTTTTAGCAACAACCTTTGATTTCTTTCCTTGAAAACACCACCATGTTGAGTCTGATTCTCACTCTCACCCATCGATTCCTCCTCCGTGGCACCAATCTCCTCTTCGATAGTTGAAACACGGGTGGGTTCCCAAATTTCTCAATTTCACGAGTAATTTTATCTGCTGAGGCCTTAATAGGCATTCCAGTACCGTGAAATGCAAAGGCAAGAGCACATTTGCTCCCCTGAGTCTATGATAGCAGCAAACTCAAGCTTGGAAAGCTTGAAAGCATAGCCCAAGTGGAGATAACCATTTATGTATGGGAAGGAAAGTTTCCATAGAACTTCTCACCAGGCAGGCAGCGCCTCATTTGATTCAGCCTTAAATACATCACCCTCAGACCACCACCTCTGGACCTGAGACTGGATTTCAAGAAGGTGGTCTCTTCGTGCAAAACTCCTTTTGGTTTCTTCTGCCATCTCCTTACAAAGGTCACAGAAACTGAAACTGAAACATCAAAGGAGGAAAATCAGGTACCTACTATTAAACAGAATATCCTGCACACAATAGAATCATACAGCAAGAAGACAAACAACTGAAAAGAGATTTAATCAAGCAAGCAAACTAATTTTTTGGATTACAACTCAATGTGTCTCGCTAAATTCACCCGATCCTTGTACCTTTTACTTAAATTCCATACACCAAAAATTAAATTACAAATTACTAATTCTGGGTCTCAAGAGAAGAACATTGAAAGTTGATGAATTTCGCTCAGAATTAATTCACCCTTTCCTTGTAATACATTCTACTCAATTTCAGACATGTCACTACTATCTCGTTATACAGATAAAAGAAAACACCTGCAAGACTCTTAGTTTCACACTAATGGCTAAACTACAATTTACCTGTCTTTAATTGCACCATCATCAATCTGAATCGAATTCATAGACCAATCTAACACATTCTAGTTAATTATAGACAGAACAAGCCCAAGAAGACAGCTTGAGCTGAACTCAATATTCACTCAAAATAAATCAAGCAAAAAAACGCAACAACATTGAATTAAAATTTACCTTATACACACCGTATAAATATCAATTACCGAGATACAATTTCAATCAAACACAAACCTTGAGCTGAAAGGTGGAACAGGTTTGGGTTGAGCAGGCCACCTAAGGTCACACAAAATGACCAACTCTCACAGGGTTTAAGAAGAACTAGTTTCAGCTCGCGCATTAAGAACACTGGGTTTTAAAGTTGTACGGCTGTTTCCTTCTATTGGGCTGATTTCGGAATGGGCTATGGTATGGGTTAATTGGTGCCCAAGAAATATAGTTTGTTGTATTTATGACGTGAAAAATGAAGTACAATTTTGTATTCACAACGTGAAAATACAGTGCAAGTAGATGACATTTTTTTAACAAACTTGTCCGGTTAGGTACCAGTTCTTACTCACACAAACTAATCCCTCTCTCATGCTTTGTTTGTTTTCCTATTTGTTTTGCTTATAATGAATGTGATTGTTGTTATAGTTTCTTATTTAAGGGAAATTTCAAGTCAAAGACCTTTGCCACCAAATATTACAAAAAATAAAATTGATCTGAGTTAATCTGACGTTGTAATTGAAAAGTCTTTGAGTTAATTTGCATTTTGACCCCAAAATCTTCTCTAATTTTAACAAATTCAATAATTTAGGGGATTTTATTCACATTCTGGACAATTAGAGGGGGTATCTTGCAATTTGTCCTTATTTTGACCCATGTCTCTAATTTACAATATTGTTATAGTCTTTTTGGGGGAAATTATATTTCAAATATGGGAAGAGTTTTGAGGCGGCTGATGTTTCCTTAGATAATGTGCATCCGTTCCTATCCTGAAGTCAATAATAACAAAATAGTAGTTGGATTAAAAGTGCATATAAAGCACATGCAAATAACAAGAGTCAAAATAGTAGTTGGATTAAAAGATTATACAAATCCCATGAATTCACCCACCCGACATATTACTCCAGTCTCATATCAAATTACACATCTAATTTTAGTCAAGGAGATTAATATAGTATTATTAGCTCACGATATTTGCAAGTTCTTATGTAATTTCGGGAGTCTGCTTGGTGGAAATCCAAAGTAAAGAGTAGCGAATCTTGAGATCGAAGTTAGAACGGAAAATAAAATCACCTTAATTTAATTTAATCGTACATGTACCTAATCATGTAAGTAACTGTTTGCCACTGAAAAGTATGATGAACTGTATCAATTACATGGTCAAGCTGCATAATATATCCTTTCCTTTTGCTAATTTTGTCTTTTTTATCAGACTTATTCGTATTGGGAATCTGGTCGAACATGAGTGCCTTGTATATTTTAATCAAAATTGCCATTGGTGGTCCTGTAGTGATGATCGATTGAGCACTACTCATTATATTTACACCTGGAGAGAGGATTGCGTCTATATTCAGGGTTGAATTTTGGTCTAATAGTATATCTTTTCTTCTTTATTTGATGAAGTAAGGAATTATTTTTATTATAAAAATATACCATTATCATTTTCTAAAGTAATTTTTTTATGGAAAAATTACATAAATTTCTCTTAATGAAATTCTTCATTCATACGAATCTCTATTAGTGAAACAATTACGTATAGGTCAAAAGTTGTTTTGATTATTAACTTAAGATTATAAATAAAACGTCTTTAGTTATTTTCTAACATTTTCTAATCTGCCCCAAACACACACACACATATATATATATAATACGTATACATATATATATGTATATGTGTATATATCTATATATATATATATAATTTATTTATTACTTTGTAATGCGGGAATAATTTTTATTTTCAATAATAATTATTTGAATTGTAGTTTGGTACTTCTCTTTTATAAACTTTTTTAAGGAATACATTTTGAACTATTTTTGTGTTTCGTTCAACGTGTGTATGTATGTTTAAGCTTGCTCACGAGCATCCAAATTAAATTAAGGACCCTTAAATTAATAATTATTTTTTAAAAGAATATTTATTTTATTATTGTTATTTAATTAAGTACATGCTATACTAATAGAATTTTCAAATGCTAATAGGTACATTTTTTTAACAAAATACATGAAAAAGCTATTGTACAAAATGATTTTTAGAAACAATACTTACATATAAAATGTACTATATATATATATATATATATATATATATATGTATATATATGTATATGTATGTATGTATATATATATATATATATATATATATATATATATATATTTATATTTTATTTCAATGATAATTATTTGAATTATTTGGTACTTCTCTTTTATAAACTTTTTAAGGAATACATCTTGAACCATTTTGTGTTTAGATTCGTGTGTGTATGTATGTTCAAGCTTGCTCACGAGCATCCAAGTTAAATTAAGGGCCTTAAATCAATAATTATTTTCTAAAAGAATATTTATTTTATTATTGTTATTTAATTAAGTACATGCTATACTAATAGGATTTTCAAATGCTAATATGTACATTTGTTTAACAAAATACATGAAAAAGCTATTGTACAAAATGATTTTAGAAACAATACTTATATATAAAATGTCTTTGCATAGTCTCAATACTATTGGCGTAATATATATTAACACGTATTTACTTATAGTGAATGACACCAATTGCCGGATAATCACTTGAAACATTCGAGCTAGAAGCCATAATTGAACTAGATAATTTTGTAGTGAAAAATCTGAAATAAGGAGACAAAATGGCAAGTTTTGGTGTATAAATTGCCTCCATTTAACTACTTCTACTTTTTAAAAAATAGCATTAGAAATCAATTACATTTAAGTATATACAAGTTGGGTTTAATTACATATAAGTCCACGTGCATGGCAGACATTGATAACTTAATTTGTTTGGCCGTTCGGAAAAGTGATAATTGGCGGGGGGTAGAAATGGGTTTTCGAACTTTTGAATCGCCAAAGTCAAATTCGTGAGAACATATGTAATTGATTTTTATCTAGCGGACTGCGTGTTATTATTCTGTTAGCAATTACTATCTGTAATTCAAATCTAACGAGGTTCCATATGTAATTAATTTTTTTTTATATATTTTGGTTAGAGTAAATCTCCATGAACCATTTTGTACATGGATTTTATTTGAAGATAAACATTATAATTATAGGCATAATATTAGGATTTTAACTAAGAACGTTGTCAATGCGTAGTTGCGTACATTATTATGTACTGGATGGAGTAACATGCAAGACTCTAAACGGAGGAAATCAGTGCATGGTGAAGAAGACAATTGGCTAGTATGTGAAAGCGGTGGCCAAGTAACTATTCGATCCAAAATTCAATTTGACTTAATCTCCTAAATTTAATTTTCTGACTCCGCTAAAATCATGGATAGGCTCCGCAACGCAAGTCCACTTGCATCTCCGGGCAATATTAAAACAAGTAGTAATAATAATTAGATTGCAACCTTAAGAATGTGAGAGGAGTCGTAAGGTGGTCTGGTTGTAAAGAGTTAAAACGGTATACAGGAGGTGCAGAGTTCAAACCTTTGCAGCGCCCTTGTAATATAATTTAGTTTAATCTGTCCGTCGCATCCGACTCTGATAGTGATATGCAATTACTAGTGAATTACTTGTTTAGAGATATGTTGATTGTTGGCCTTCAAAACCAAATTAAAATATGCACACTTACCGGTGTATTTTATTTTTCCTCACTTATGTGCATACAAAAAAACTAATTACCCACTAATGGATCATCATTTAAAATTGCTCAGTACCAGGCACAATTAACTTTAAAATTATCATGAATAAATCATATGCAATAAAAAAAGGTGTACCTTGTTATTGTAATAGTATGAGTAACGCACATTATCATACGTTTAAATTATGTGCTTGAATTCGCATTATCATACCTAGCTTTTAAATTATATATGTACTTGAATTTTAGATCGTTACATTATTTATCATTTAGTGACCTGGTAATTATAATGGAAAAATGAAAGCATACTATAGTAAGTACTGAATTATGAAGCACTAGTACTACTAAAATGTAGTACTAATGTTTGCGGACAAAAAAAGCTCAAATCAATCTTATTGAAGTATTGAGAGTCCCAAATTACATACACTCTCGTACGTACAGAAAGAACGTATGCCAAATCTTTATTTCGCTCTTTTTCCAACATTAACAAACCAATAAAAATCCAACCGAAACATCATTCTCCAAGAACACGAATAATATTCAACAAGTATGAAAAACATTTATGTAATACTTTACCATGCACCACACTAGAATAATTCACACACCAAAAGTTCAACTAGTAACCATGGTGCGGCGGCGGCACACCGCCAGAACTCTCCGGCTCACATTCCGCGGCAGCTGCCGGAACCATGATCAGCTTCTTCTTCTTCTTTGCCAAGCAAAACAGTCCCACTGCGATGAATGCTGGAAGAACACTCCACCTAGTGATGCGCAAACTGCAATGATAGTGGTGTGATCGGTGCCGCTTCCACCGCCTGGACGTGGCGGGTGACTACATTTGAAGGAGGAGAGAATGGGAAAGTGGACCGGGTGCGAACGGGCCAGGTGGGGAGAATGGTGATGACCCTGTGGGTGGGATGGATGATGGTGGGAATGGGTAGTATTCTGGTGGGTAACCACCTGGATAACCTGGTGCCAGTGCACCCGGGTAGGGACCCACGGTGTATGTGGTGGATAAGCAGGTGTAACAGGGGTTTGTGGAGTTTTGGCGGATATGCAGGTGTAACCGGTGTTTGTGGAGTAGGTGGATATGCGGGTGTTTGTGGTGTTTTTGGTGGGTATGAAGGTGTGACTGGAGTTTGTGGAGTTTTTGGTGGGTAGGCTGGTGTGACTGGTGTTTGCGGTGTTTTTGGTGGATATGCAGGAGTAACTGGCTTTTGTGGTGTTTTTGGTGGATATGCGGGAGTGACTGGCTTATGCGGCGTTTTGGGTGGGTAAGCCGGTGTGACTGGCTTATGCGGCGTTTTGGGTGGATAAGCTGGTGTGATTGGTTTTTGATGGCGTTTTGGGTGGATGAGCAGGTGTGATCAGCTTTCCTGGGTTTTAGGGGGATAAGCTGGATTTTCGGGTGATTTCGGTGGGTGGTGGGGCTTCTTCGGAGGAGGTGGGGGTGGTGGGCATGGTACGGCGGGAGGAGGAGGAGGAGGAGGCCATGGGGAAGGTGGAGGGGGCGGTGGAGGGCATGGTGAAGGTGGAGGTGGTGGGTGAGGGTATGTGTGGTTGCGTACTTCTTGATGCTTTTCACTGAAGGCATTTTCTTTGCTCTTAATGATGTTCACTATGGTTTAGTGTCAAGTTTGGAACTCTGGCGCTTGTGGGTTCCTATGGGATATCTAGTCTAGTTTATATATACTTAGGGACTTGACATTAAGGTCTCCAAAAGTTGGACCCATCATTTCTTTTTTTAATTTTGCAAGAATTTGTTTCTTTAAATTCTCTATCTATTTTTATTTCACAATAAGTGAGAAAATGAGTTTCAGTGGATTTTTTCAACTTTCAAGATTTTCTTATATTATTGTTTAAAAGTGATATACATGCGACATCATTTCTTGCTATAAATTTTTTTAACGAAAAAAAAAATCAATTTAGTTAATGAGAACTATGAGTACAAGGTATAAGATAAACTTTCTTTTTCTTGAAACAACAACATTTTTATTAATATTACCGCTTGTCATTGCAAATAAACACCACACTTAATTACAAATAGAAAGCGTCGTCAACTTCCACTTTTGAAACCTATAAATTTAAGCAAGCTTCAAGATAAATACTACGTGCTAGTTGGAGATACAAATGGTCATTCCGTCGTTTAATATGTCGGCATTAATTTCTTACTAATGTAGTTGGAGTATAATTTTATAACTTTATCTCTCATTTTGGTCTATAGATAAAATTGCATCCTGATATATTGTTTTTTATTATAGTTTAATATAAATTTGTGCACATAATGTTGCATAGCTGGTTTATAATACTTTAACGAGAACTTGTTTTGTAAATGTTGTCGCAAGAAGATTTGTGAATGGCTTCACATTTACAAGCGCTTGAAATAGATCAAATGAATTTTCTTTAAGCAACAGAAACGAAAAGAGTAAAAACATTATAGGAGACATAATTAATCACTTCACTTATTGGTTTGAAAGTGGATAAATAAAATAGTATAATTGAGAAATGTGTATTCTATTGTCCACTGAAGACGTATGATTCATTGCATTAGCTGTAACGATGACTTTCAAGTAGGATTATCCTAGCTCTTATATACCAGGCATTAAATTAATTAGGGGCCTAAACAGCTACATAATCATGAGTTAACATTTACTTTAATTGTTGTTAGCAAAAAGACAGTGACACTAATGATAATTGACACCAAGGATGAATGATTGGTATATCTTAAACCATATATTATCTGAATTGAATCTTTGGTCGGGTATACAAAGTAAAATGTGGCTCTTTTAATTGTATTTCACCACCAACTCGATACCTATGGTAATATATAACTTGTGTTATTAAAGTTTAGTCTTTCGTTTATGTGATTCTAAGTGAAACTAGTTTACGGTTTTAAGTGAATTTTGATGTTTTTTAATATATAATTTTATGAAAGTTAAGTAAGATAATTAGATAAACATGATGACAAGTTAATATAAGGAAATTGACTAGAAAAATGATTGGATTGGTCTACTAGGGTACGCTGGCATGGCATGCAAGTAGTAATTTTTTACACGTTGATCACATGGGAAGGTTAGGTGGTTCTTCTTCTTACTTTGATTTTTGTGGTACGTACTTACCTGTTAGTCAAAATTTAATCCCACTACAACTTTTGAGCTGTCCTCCTTTTATTCCTCCAAAATTATTGAAAGATCTAAACTAAACGTGATACTATTATATCTTCATTAGTCACAAATTTAATTCATTTTAATTTTTTCGTAGTCAGCGTTTTGGCTTTTGAGCAGTTCTTCATATTATATTTTTAATGGATTTTGAAAAATATATAATGAAAATTTAACATGTGATCTTTAATAATATGAATTTTTAATTTTTTAACCAACATTATCTATGAGTTATTTAAATACGAAGTTTAAGCGTTGATCGTGAAAAGTTAAAATGGGTAATCCGAATTGGAGACGGAGGGAGTAGTACTGCTACTATGCAGAGAGAATTTAAATGTAAGAAAATATTAACTTGATGACCTTTGGATAATAAAAATTTCAGGTCCTATTCATGAGACACTAGCAATGTTACAGTATTTTTATCTACCCAATATTACATTTTCACCGAATGACCTATTATGAGGTTGAAATCAACTATGTGTGTTGAAGAATGATTGTTCGACTTTTAGATAAATAATTAAATTTCACACATGTCTATAAGTTTGAAATTTTAGATAAGATAGGAAATTCATCATGCTACTAATATAAAACATGTACAAAATGATAAATATTTAAGTTCACCATATCACAAGCGTTTAGAGACCATCTATAGGAGATAGTAGATCAATGTACATTACATATTTAACTTACATTACATTATATGTAAGTACTTAAAACATACGTGTTTAATAAATATGCATTATCTATTTTGCATTTATAAACATGTTATATTTATAGTGAAACATACGATATGTAACTAAATACTCAAATTATTGAATTGTATTCATGAACAACATATCCAAATTAAATTATTATGATTAACGATACTATAAACCAATAAGTGCAAAGTCATGGATTCTCAATGAATATATAAGTGGTTGTTTGGGAATCGAATTAAAATGGGCGGGGTTTTAAATTGGATTTTAACGTAAATAGTAACTAAATTATAATTGGATTTTGAAAATTTATGTTTTGGGATGGAATTAAAATTTTATAGGTTTTATAGGGTTATTATAAAGGGTGTGAGTGAAGTAATGTGTGTAAGAGTTTTGAATTATTTGATTGGTTTTAATGTTATTTAATTGGTTTAAGGTTGTTATAATAAATGAAAAAGTAAAGTGAGAAAAATAGTAGGTAGAAAGATTAATTTAATTGAATTATAAATAGTTGGTGATTAAAAGCGAGTCATTGTTGTTAAAATGGCACAGCAAACGTGATGAAAATGCTCGATTAAGCAGGATTTTATGGATACAAGCAGCGTGTAAATATAAATCTCTTCAGTGTAAATGTACGTAATTGTGATATTTTCTTTCATTTACTCTGTATTCGGTCAATGACGTATTTTATGATCATGCGCGCTTCAACGTGATGTCGTATGGACGAGATAATAAATAAATTCCGCTGCCAAGGATTTTGATGTACTAGTATTATATACTCGATCTTTTGTAATCGCGTCTAAAATAGATACCAATTTTACAAAAATTGATAGTGATAATGAAGATGCCTCAAATAAGCATAGTTTACTCACACTTTAAATAATTAGAATACCGCCTCATCTCATTTTTGGACTTTTTGGTTTGTCGCTCGTTTGATCAACTTATGTAATCGATTAATTCATTCACTAGCAGTTACATTTACTCGAATATTTCGAATAATTGGTGCACCCGAGTCAGCGTACTGATACAGAATAGGAATTATTGCGGTTTCTCAACCCAAATTCAACAGTTTTTCGATCACATATTCTTAGTTATTTACTTGAAGTTGCATTTTAGAAGGACATTCCATCTCAAAAATTCCAATCTTGCAGGGTAAAAATTTAAAAGAAAGAAGTAATACGTAGTTTAAAGATGAGCAGGGCCCGCACTAGCTAGAAAATATTCCAACATGTAACATAGTAGAATAATTGTTAAAACCACATTACCGAAATAGACTCTCCGATCTTGAAATTAATTAATAGAGCACAATGGGTTTGGGGTTCGATAATTGATCAATTAGTACGTTACGTTATATACATACTCAATGTAATATTTATCCTAAAGGCTGTGTTCCCTACTTATACATTTGTTCTCTAGAACCATTAAGGTCAAACTTATATAAGCTAAAATATTACTTCTAAAATTTAATGATGTTTTGTTGCCAAAACTACAAAAAAAAAAAAAACTCTTGATATAAATGCTTGAGATAGTCTACTGATAATTTATGTAAGCCCGAAGCACTATGTGTCAAAAATGGTGATATTAATGTCAAAGCCTTTTATGTTTCGACGTTGGTATCTTTCATATTACGATAAAACATTTGCGTTAACAACAGAGCATTTGATTAATAAACTGGATGTTTTTATTGATATTGTGGAAATTAGTCTTTTAGATAATTATCTACGGTAGTCTGCCGTGAAATTTTGAAAAGCAGCATAGGAAATGTTAAATAAAAGGCTAATATACAGAAAAACAAAAACTGGACTTTTCCTTCAAATCTGTAAATCAAAACAGGATAATTGTGTACTTACTACTACACATACTGCGCCAACATTTTACCAGTTTATTTGAGACCATATAAAACACATTTAACAAATTTTAAACTTCCTTTTCTACCTTTTGTCTCTTGTGTATTTCACTTCAATCAGACCGGAAAATA